>JAJGRW010000658.1:719160-827852 GCA_025461045.1 Carex parvula | reverse complement strand
GGATCCCAAGGCACAAATAGCAGTACCTTTGTGGCCGAAGAGTTTGTTCGTTCCTGGACAAAGTATTTTCTGAAGAGAGAGATGGAAGAAGCTAGCAGTAATCGAACACGGAAATTTAAGGAATCCGGGGAGCACTTCAAGCGAATTATGTGGTCTGGGAACTCATCTCTTACCATAAATGCGAGAGTACATATTACATTGAGAGATGTGCTCAAGAGCTTACCTAGAGATAACAACATGCCTTTAGCAAGAGACAACTAAGGGGAATAAAAAATGTCGTGTTTCTTCATTCTCTTTTTTCTTGTGTGAAAATGCTTGAGATTTTCATGTAGCTGTGTTATATAGGCAGATTTTATACTTATTTTATGAATAATGTTGGTATTGCAACAGTGGTACAGATTTGCATTAACTCGTAGTGTAATCATACGGTTTCTTACTGAGCTTTTAGTACCCTCACGCACTACTGATGACAAGGGACGAATTTCCACCCGCGTTTAAGCTTACGCTCTGGTCGGAACAAAAAACAACAAGAATAGAGTTCAATTTAATAGAAAATAGATGAGAAGAGTTGATCCAGAATTGAAATTTGCTTATCAGAAGTAGCAATATGTGGGGAAATTCTCATTTTTGATGAATGGAAAAGAATTCTAACATTTACTTAATTTTCTTGTATGCCACTTAAATCCTATATCTAGAATTTGAGTCTACTGCAAATTGACAAGTGACGAGCAATAAAACATAGATAAAGTGAATCAGGAGAAGAAAGTGTTGAACTAATTGAATATAGTACTGTCCTACGTAGTAATTCTTGTAAAACTCAAAACGCCAAATAAGTTCTACTCCAATTTGTCTTCCTCTTCTGATCGCTGGATTCGTCGTTACTCCATTCCTTTCAAGTTGCATTTGAGTGCTAGTAACACCTTGTTTGGATGGAGAGTAGAGGAAGGGAGGGAATGGAAAGAAAAGAAAATTTTCTGTCAAATCGTGTTTGGTTGACAAAATTATGACAAAATTATGTCGGAGGTGAAGAGTACAGGGGTGAAAGGTTTAACCTTGTATTATTATAATCAATAGAATTGATTTCCCTCCCGATTTGGGGTGTAAAGGATAGAAAGAAATTTTGTTATAAATATTTTTAAAACAAAAAATACAAATGTCCAATCCTATATCTTACCTATAATTCTCATACAAATTTTTGTTACAATTTACAACAACCACCGAATTTCTCATTAACCTTTTAAATTTTTTATCAACCAAACAAGAAATAAGACGGAAAGGAAGGTTAAATTTATTTTCTCTCATTAATCATCCAAACACAAATAAGTTAAATATGTTAATCTTTTTTCTATTCCATTCCATTCCCTTTATTCTTCACCTCCCCTTCCCCTCTACTCTCCATCCAAACAAGGTGTAATGACCAAAGCCGAATCACCTCTTATAGCGAAACCAATTTTGCCAATACCATTTATCCTCGGCATAGATAACTCTTACCTATTTGTACATGCAGCTCCATTATGAAGATGACTTCACTGCTGGTAATCCTAAACGGTACCCTTCATTATAGGAGATCTCACTTGATACACTTCGAAGTCTTTACAGGTATCAAGTCCTAAACAGTCCGTTCATTATAGGAGATCTCATTTAGTACAAAAGCACAACAATAAACGATTAAAGAGAGCTCCAACAAACAAAATGTTGAGCGTAAAATAGACAAAAAGTCTGAATTGAGACGAGAATAGAAACTGTATAACAAGGTTGCAACTGCCCTAAATTACCTAAATTGAAACAACAATCAGCTGCCAAGCAACTAGCAAAAATATATAATAGTTCAAAACTTTAACATCTTGTTTCAAGAGAAAACATCCTAATTACAGTTGTGGACTGACTCTAGCAAAATCCAATCCACAAAATAAAGTGCACCAAACAAAAAGGGTTAAGAACCAAAAACAAGCTAACAGGGGAACAAGATTTCCAATTTACACCCCTGTTACTGTTTAATCTCACCACAATCCTCAATTACAACCTTCTGAGATGTGGAACCACTTTCAGACCCAACAGCCTCCATGGCCTCCACAACTCCATACCCTCCACCACCTTCCCGAACACTACATGCCTATAATCCAACCATGTAGTGGTACTAGTGCAAATAAAAAACTGGGACCCGTTCGTGTTTCGACCTGCATTTGCCATTGACAATATGCCCGGCCCAGTGTGCTTCAATTTAAATTCTCATCATTGAATTTGTTGCCATAGACTCGCTTCGCCGCCGCTCCCATTTCCATGGGTGAAATCACCCCCTTGGCACAAAAACTGGGGTATTATTGCGGTGAAAGCTTGAGCCTTGTAATGCAAAGGTTTGCCGGCTTTACCTATTCCTTTTTCACCAGTACAGAGGGCGCGGAAATTCTCAGCAGTTTTGGGGACAATGTCGGAGAAGAGTTCCATTACTATGCGGCCAGCCTTTGCCTTGCCAATTGCTATGTCAAAGAAAACCTGGGATTTGCCATAATTGAGGGTCCTTCTGCAAATAGTATAATCAGATGGGCTTTTGATCAGAAACCATGATTTTATTTTAGTGTATACTATATGCTCATGTTTTATCCCACGCCTTTCTTTGCTCATGGGTCCAAATTTGGTGTGCTAAAGGTGGTCTTATGTTATGGAATCCTAGTAGAGGAACACAACAATCAGTTCCATAAAAGTAATAAATAAATAACAAACAAACAAGTAAATTGCACAGAGTGGCCCTTAATATATACTCTTTCCTTTTAATCTTTTAATTTTGAAAAGTATCATTTTGGGTCATTAAAGTTTGCAATTGCATCCACTTGGCCCTACCATTATCATCAGTCCAAAATTTCTTAAAATCATGTTCCTTTCAAACAGTAAAAACGATTTCAGATTCAATAATGTATGAATTCCCAATAAGGTCTCCGAAAATGTGGATTTCAAGAGAAAGTTTAAATGGGAAGTCAACAAAATAAATTTCGCACATTTTTTGAGCAGGTGACCACATTTATTCGAGCCACAGCCTTCGATTTGCATCTTTTCAATCAAACCAGAACAAAGAAAACTACATAAACAAGAAAATTTAAAACGCCTTTTCAAAATAACTAGGACGGAGGCATACCGGCACTTAACGAAGAGGGAGAGTCTAGGGTTTTTAGGGTTTTGGATGCTGCGTATCGCCTTTTTATTCGGGAAGAGCTAGGGTTTATGAAAAAGATTTTATCGCCTGGACATGGTGTGTAAAAATTTACTGTAATAAATCACACTAACATTTCACAACTGCAACTTCATTGTAAATATTTTTAGGGGGAGTAAATACAAAATACCAAAGAGATCAAGATCAAATTTAAGAGAGATACAAATATATCGAACACTCTTCACCTTCTTCGTCACTTTCTCCGAGGAAATCATCAGTGATAGGTTCACCGTCGGATGAGGCATCGTCCGACTGAGATTGCACCTCATCATCGGACGCTTCTTCGTCCAGTTCAGGTTCGAGATCGGAGTCGGGGCTAGGATATCCTCCTTTGGATTGTTCTTTGCTTTCTTACTAGGCTTAGGGGTAGGATTGTGGTTTTGTTACCCTTTCCCTTGTTCTTCGCCATTGCTGGAGCTATAGAGAAGAGGAGAGAGAGAGAGAGAGAGAGGAGGCTGGCGCGGTAGAAAAGAAAAACCCTAGCTAAACCCACAAGTTGAGCTCTTTTGTTAACAGATAACAGGTTAAGTTTGAGCCTTGTCGGGCCTCATTGGGCCTGCTTTTTCAATTTTTGTTATAGAGTGAATGGGCCTATACTTTGACATATTTTTCCCCATTATGTAATTTCAAATAGATGGCGCTAAATAATTTCTTACACGATTGAGATTAACATTTTTTTTTTTGTTCACTCTACTAAAACTTACTTTGATGGGCAATAAGGATTTCTAGAAATTCACTAAAATGGACAATTTCTATACGCTTGTTTTTTATGCTTTTGATTTCTAATAACATGCCATATTTTATATTTTTAAATACAAGCCTTCAACAGCTAAAGAATTACATGCAGAACCCATGTGTTTACAGAAGAACTGGTACCGAAATTTTTATTAATAGAAAATGAAATAAAAAATATCGACATAGAAGACGTTTTCACTAGAATTCGAGATGTAGCAAAAACATGATGGTCCATAATATCCAGGGCACTGTAGTTGGACGTTATGGTCGATAAAGTCCAGTTAATATGATCGCTAATGATCTCTAATTAACTAAAAAAATTTGCAGTTGTGATTTTGTTTATGAAAAAGAATTTTATCGCCTGGACATGGTGAAAAAATATTTACGATGCCTCATCCGACGGTGACCTATCACTGATGATTTCCTCGGAGAAAGTGACGAAGAAGGTGAAGAGTGTTCGAATATTTTGTATCTCTCTTAAATTTGATCTTGATCTCTTTGGTATTTGAGTGAGGCTATGGTGCTATGCATAGTACGGATGGGGTCCGTGCTACGGCCAAAAATTTGATTTTTTAAAATTCTAATGGTCGATCCAACCGTTCAATGTGATAACCATATGAATATGTACTTGCAAACTCAATTTTATATTTTTTCGAATTTTTTTACTATTTTTTTAGATAGGTAGAATTTTGATGGTCCAGAATTTTCAGAAAACACTGATTTTTCTACCTATCTAAAAAAATAGTAAAAAAATTCAAAAAATATAAAATTTAATTGCAATTACATATTCATATGATTATCACATTGAACGGTTTGATCGACCATTAGAATTTTAAAAAGTCAAATTTTTGTCCGTAGCACGGACTTCATCCATGCTATGCATAGCACCATAGGCTCACTCTTGGTATTTTGTATTGAGTGAGCCTATGGTGCTATGCATAGCACCATAGGCTCACTCTTGGTATTTTGTATTGAGTGAGCCTATGGTGCTATGCATAGCACGGATGGAGTCCGTGCTACGGCAAAAAATTTGACTTTTTAAAATTCTAATGGTCGATCCAACCGTTCAATGTGATAACCATATGAATATGTACTTGCAAACTAATTTTATATTTTTTCGAATTTTTTTACTATTTTTTAGATAGGTAGAAAAATCAGTGTTTTCTGAAAATTCTGGACCATCAAAATTCTACCTATCTAAAAAAATAGTAAAAAATTCAAAAAATATAAAGTTCGTTTGCAAAGTACATATTCATATGGTTATCACATTGAACGGTTGGATTGACCATTAGAATTTTAAAAAAGTCAAATTTTTGGCCGTAGACACGGACCACATCCTGCTATGCTAGCCACCATAGCCGCCATCTTTTGTATTTACTCCCCCCTAAAAAATATTTACAATGAAGTTGCAGTTGTGAAATGTTAGTGTGATTTATTACAGTAAAAAAGTCCAAGACTAAATATGTGATGCATTATGTAGTAGTGGTCATCAACAGTGAAAATTGAGACATACTTACAAATCAACAGTGAAAATTGTGTTTTGGTAAATAGTAACTGGTATATAAGAATTCAATAAAAATATGTAACCTTCGAATGCAAATTCAATAATTTATTGTTAAATCAATTGATCGAATCAGACTAATAGAAATGCCCGACTTGGATACGAGAGTCGTATCTTCATAAAAGAAAATTTATGCATCACAATCTGAAGTCGGAGGGAGAGAAAGAGAAATTCGGAGAAGAGAGAGAGAGATCAAACCTGTGAGTCGGAGACGGAGAGGAGAGTACATAGTCAAAGCCATAGAGCACAGGAGATGGAGCCAGAGAGGAGGGCACAGGAGACGGAGAGGAGGCACAAGAGAGAAGTCGAGTTGTAATGACAGGGAGCGAAGAAATGTGTTCAGACAGAGCACTAGAGAGAGCATTAGGGAGGGATTTCCGTCCAGCGGGAAGCCAGAAAATCCATCGTGTTTTTGGCTAGCGGGATAGGCAATTAACTAGGGAATCGTGATTGCAGAGGGAATCCTATATTCCATTTCCATTCCATGCTATTTCTGTCAAACGCAGAAATGGAATTAAGATGCCAGGGAATTACCTCCCAAAAAAGCTAACCAAACGCCCCCTTAGGAATAACGAGTTCAAAATCGTATGACATCCTTCTGCGTAAATGAGGCTTTTCTTGAACATGGTGTGAAAATCACTTAGGCTTTTTTTTTTCATCGAATTGGGCTTACCAAATCATTCAAACACTACTCCGTTTATTCCTGAATTATTGTGTATCATTCAATAATTGTTGGAGTTTAATCATTCGAGTGAGTTCATTTTGGATGGTTAAAGTCCAACAATTATTGGGTATCACTTGTTACGTTATCAATAATTTTTCTTTTTTAAATTTTACACAACTTCAATTATATTTTCAATTTTTTCGCTATTCAATTAAAATCCATATTTTTTAATGCGGATAATTATTCTTTCAAATTCTTTAGTTAATGACAATAATTCATTCATTATTAATTTACTACTATATGCTACTTTGAATGTCAAATAAGGAGGATATTTCGGATGTTTATTTTTTTTTAAATCATCGTCGAGACTGCGAAGTCAGATGTTTATTTTATAATAATTAAAATATTTATAATTTGTGACTATATAATATGTAGAAATTTAGAATATTTAAAAAAATATAGAAACTTAATTAAATACTTAATACATGAATTGCTTCTTGTTTAAAATTTATTTTTGTTTTATATGCTTTATTTGATTTCAATAAAAAATGATATAGTTTTACAAATAATTTAAATGTGATAAACTATTTTTAATCTTTTATACATGAAAAGTAGGAAAAAAAAAATATAAAGTAAGAAATAATATAAATTTAAATTATAAATGGAAAAGTAAAATAATTCATGACAATATTTAAGCAATGAGAAACTTAGTAATGATATTATGGTCATTTCTTAAATTAAGAAATGGAATCGTTGTCACTGATCGTATGGTTTGAACGAATAGATGATTGTCAAAATTTCAAATTGAGAGGCTATCCCCAAGGATGTAAACGGAGCGGATAAATATAATATTAAATTTGTATTCATCATTCAATGAGCGGATACAAATATAACTACGGATAGTAAAACAGATGTCAAAATTTTAAATTAAATCTGCATTAAACGGATACGAATACGGATACGGATACGGATTGGATAATATGTGAATAAGAATTCATATGAATACAAAAAGAAAATTATTGAATAATTGAGTCATAAATTAAGATACAAAACTAATTTAGAAAATTAAGCAAATTAAAAAAATCAGAAAAACAAAAGTGGAATGCGTGGGAAGTGGTGAAAAAAAATTAAGATACAAAATGGAGATATAAATGCAGAATAGAACCAAAAATAAGTAAAGACAAAAAGGGAGAGGAAAGCAGCATGTGCGATGATGTGCCCAGCCAGCGACAGCGTAGCGCGATCCGGAACTCAACTACGTTATTTAGTCCCATGGGGCAATTAATAACTTGAAAAGTTCATATAGGAATCACGAACTGGGAAGTACATTCCAAATGTTGGAGTAGGAATTACGGATTCGGATTCAGGTTGTGAATTATGTTGATCGAATTAGTTCTCTTCCTGTTCCGGATACAATATCCGCTTTGTTTTACGGGTTGGATAATTTATCTGATTTCGGATTCGGTTCTTTCCGGAATACTTCCAAAATATTCGAATCCGGCACAAGTTAGAAAACATCTCACGATATTATCCAAATGTTTTTTAGTTCAAAATGAAGGAAACCAAGCTTAAAGGAATGTAATAAATATTTAAACACATACAATCAAGTTGATTAATTCTGAGTTCTGTGCAATCAAGAAAGTCAAATAATAAGGGATACCTCAAATAAACGCTGGAGTCTGGAGAACATGGTGTTACAAAAGAAGCCATTGATAAAATGTCCGACAGATTTCAACAGACTCTCATGTCATCAACTTGCTCTGTTTTACTGGGAATAATATATTGACTTAGATTTGAACATGCTTTTCTAGATTAGCACATGATTGTGCCTGTTCATCTCAGCCGGTGCTGCTGGGTTGAGGGAGTGATCACTGATCAGAGAAGCATTTACATATGAAATGCTCAGCAAAGGTATAATTGCATGACATGGATGCTTTACAAATAAACTGTACTGAATTGAATAATTTACCACAACGATTTACCAGAACTAGTGCAGCTTTCATTTATAATGTTTGGGGACAGTTAAATTAATCGAATCAAACTGGAATTGCTCCTAGTTGTCCTTGGGATCCTCAAAAAGTTAGTACATTATGATATTAATCCTAATTTCTTTATTTCTATATTTCAATTTTGTATGACACTACAGTTGCTCTCGAAACACCTTCAGAATATCCGAAAATGTAACTATACCGACAAGCCTCTCCTCATCCTCTTCTCCAAAATTCGTCACCTCCGTCGATTACCCACCTATAAATCACACGGTGCGCTATCCAGATCGGTTTGAAAGGTTTTTTTAGATTCGTCATTTGAAGTCTATCTGAAAAGATTTGGAACCGGTGACACTTAAGCTCGAATGCCACTAAGGGTGTTGTAGGTCACGACATCAGGTTCAAGCCCTTTGGAAATCATGACATCAAGAAAATTCAATGCCTTCTCAATTTCACCATTCTTGCACAGCCCATCTATAAGACTGTTGTAGGTCACGACATCAGGTTCAAGCCCTTTGAAAATCATGACATCAAGAAAATTCAATGCCTTCTCAATTTCACCATTCTTGCACAGCCCGTCTATAAGAGTGTTGTAGGTCACGACATTAGGCCCATGCCCTTTAGAAATCATGATGTCTACAAAATCCATCGCCTTCTCAATTTCACCATTCTTGCACAGCCCTTTTATAAGAGTGCTGTAGGTCACAACATCAGGCTCATGCCCTTTGGACATCATGACATCAAGAAAAGTCAATGCCTTCTCAATTTCACCATTCTTGCACAGCCCATCTATAAGAGTGTTGTACGTCACGACATTAGGCTTATGCCCTTTGAAAATCATGACATCAAGAAAATTCAATGCCTTCTCAATTTCTCCATTCTTGCACAGTCCATCTATAAGAGTGGTGTAAGTCACTACATTAGGCTCATGCCCTTTGGAAATCATGACATCTACAAAATCCATTGCCTTATCAATTTCACCATTTTTACACAACCCATCTATAAGTGTGCTGTAGGTCACAACATCAGGCTCATGCCCTTTGGAAATCATGACATCAAGAAAATTCAATGCCTTCTCAATTTCACCATTCCTGCACAGCCCTTTTATAAGAGTGTTGTAGGTCACAACATTAGGCTCATGCTCTTTGGAAATCATGATATCTACAAAATCCATCGCCTTCTCAATTTCACCATTCTTGCACAGCCCTTTTATAAGAGTGCTGTAGATCACAACATCAGGATCATGCCCTTTGAAAATCATGACATCAAGAAAACTCAATGCCTTCTCAATTTCACCATTCTTGCACAGCCCATCTATAAGAGTGTTGTAGGTCATGACATTAGGCTCGTGCCCATTGGAAATCATGAAATCTACAAAATCCATTGCCCTCTCATTTTCACCATTCTTACACAACCCATCTATAAGTGTGCTGTAGGTCACAACATCAGGCTCATGCCTTTTGGAAATCATGACATCAAGAAAATTCAATGCCTTCTCAATTTCACCATTCCTGCACAGCCCTTTTATAAGAGTGTTGTAGGTCACAACATTAGGCTCATGCCCTTTGGAAATCATGATGTCTACAAAATCCATCACCTTCTCAATTTCACCATTCTTGCACAGCCCTTTTATAAGAGTGCTGTAGGTCACAACATCAGGCTCATGCCCTTTGGAAATCATGACATCAAGAAAAGTCAATGCCTTCTCAATTTCACCATTCTTGCACAACCCATCTATAAGAGTGTTGTACGTCACGACATTAGGCTTATGCCCTTTGAAAATCATGACATCAAGAAAATTCAATGCCTTCTCAATTTCACCATTCTTGCACAGTCCATCTATAAGAGTGGTATAAGTCACCACATTAGGCTCATGCCCTTTGGAAATCATGACATCTACAAAATCCATTGCCTTATCAATTTCACCATTTTTACACAACCCATCTATAAGTGTGTTGTAGGTCATGACATTAGGCTCATGCCCTTTGGAAATCATGAAATCTACAAAATCCATTGCCCTCTCATTTTCACCATTCTTACACAACCCATCTATAAGAGTGCTGTAGGTCACAACATTAGGCTCATGCCCTTTGGTTATCATGACATCTACAAAATCCATTGCCTTGTCAATTTCACCATTCTTGCACAGCCCTTTTATAAGAGTGCTGTAGGTCACAACATTAGGCTCATGCCCTTTGGAAATCATGACATCTACAAAATCCATTGCCTTCTCAATTTCACCTTTCTTGCACAGCCCATCTATAAGAATGCTATACGAAACTACATTGGGTATACATCCCACCTTAGTCATTTTGTGGAGCACTAGAGTAGCGGCTTCACCAGTTCTTTTGTCCCAACAGAGGCCTTTGAGTACAGGACTGAAGGTCATGACATTAGCTCTGCGACCCTCTTTGAGAAACAGTCCCAGAAAACCAAACATTAGGCTGACCTGATTCATCCGTGCACAACAGTCCATCATGATCTCATAGGAATATTCATTAGGACCGATTCCTTCAGCTTGGATTAAGCAGGTGAAGAGGGAAAAGACAATGGGGTGAGGGTTTCTTGAGGTTTTGGTGTAGTCCTTAAGATATTGATTGATTTGACGGAGGTTCTTGGCAGCCAACAACTGATCAAACTGGTGAATCGCCTCTTGGTCAGTAATGGCATCTGCCTTACCCTTCCAATCCGGCTGACGCCGTGTATTTCGTCTGTCGGTTTGAGATTCAGATTGCGGGAACGTGTAGCAGACAAGGCAGAGGCCTCGGCGAGAAGTAAATGGGGATGGGCATGGGGAAGCTGAAGGTGAAAGTGAAAAGAAGGGGGCAAGAGATAACGTTGAAGATACCATTTGATTTGATTAGAGTCTCTTTATCTAATAACAAGGTTGAACTACTGCCTTGGCAAGGAATACAGAGAGAAAGGGAGTGTCTGAGTGTCAGGGGGAGGAGGAGGGGCACAAAACTAACCGAGTTGAGTTGTGTTGAGTTGAGCTGAAGGGACTAGGGAGTCGCCCACTGACTCTGAGGGAGACGAAGGCTCAGCCACAAAAGGAGCGATAAGACCAGATGAGAAATCAGAAGAGGGTTAGCGTAACTATTTTCTTTTTCAATAGCGGCCCAAAATACCTACTGGATTCAGACATTAGGCCCGCACAAATTACAATAAAGGCCCAATATTTATAAAAGGCATCAAAACGCACGCCTCTATATTTGACCATTGGATATCAGATGACAGTAGCTTGTTACATTTCGGCTGACTATTTTAGATGTAAATAAATTCTACCCAGTCGGCAAGCCTAATGACAGGAGCTTGTTACATTTTTCGATTAAAAAATCAATCAAAATTGTGATTTTTTAATCGAAAACAAAAATTGATCACTTTGACTTTGTATTGACATTTTACAACTTAATACTTGAGGTTTGCATGTAATGGCAAGAGCTCCGCTCATCTCCTTCATCAATAAATTTGTACATAATTTATACTAGCATAAAACAGAACAGAAGCAACATAACTAGCGACAGGCTGAATTTATGGGCCAATTTGGGCTTAATATTCTAACATAAGGGACAAAAGTGCATGTTTATTGATTGATAGACAATATAGAGACATGCCGACTTGGTACAATTTATTTACTTCTGATAGAGTCAGGCGAAATGTAACAAGCTCCTGTCATCTGATAGAGTCAGGCTGAAATGGACGTTTTCCGAACTAAGTAATGATCATGAATAATTTCTGAACAAAATTGAACGAATTGATCATGCACAAAAGCTCTTCATATTTGGACCGATTATGGACTGGACACTTCATATTTAAATTTTGAACAGGGCTGAGTATGAACTCAAGCCTGCTCATTAGCAGCCCTAGTTATACATTACATCTCCATAATAACCAATTATAAAAGGCTTATGGAGCACTTACTCTCCATTTTTGCCTTGGTACTGCTCATTGTTAGTATTTTGACTATTTTTTCTTAATTCCCAAGATACCCTTCTCATGACCTATAAATGTGGTTTGCTCTCATAGCTGTTCATAGCAAAGAGAAGCAGTTGTTTACGCGCACACACAGAAACTATATATTTGCAGAGTTTCTTTGAGAAAAAATAACATAAGAGCGACATGGTTATCACCGCGAAACAAGAGGCACTTGTCATGGACTCATGGAACGAGATGAAGGATGATGCGCCAACTTTTGCTCTCAAATTTTTCTTAAGGTTAATTATTACTTCAAATTATTCTTTCTCTGCACCTATTTTTATTACTACTAATAATACCGAATATTTGTTTTCATGCTTGCATTTATAATTTCCATTGTTAATTTCTGTTAATCACAGGCTATTTGAAATTATTCCATCCGCCACAGAGCGGTTCTCCTTCCTACGAGACTCCAATTTGTCTCTTGAGAAAAACCCCAAGCTCAAGGCTCATGCTATATATGGGGGTCTTCGTAATGGTACCTACACGGCTACACACATTTATTATGCTTGAATATTACTTTACAATTTAATTTATTACTGACAGTAGCTCTGGTGATCAATCTTTCTATAAATTAACTGTACAGTACTGTTTGATTGTAGACATGTGAAGCAGCTACACAGCTGAGAAGGACGGGAAAGGTTGATGTCGGAGCTAACACATCCGTGGAGCACTTGGCTTCGGTTCATTTCAACGCTGGCATTGCTGATGTGCATTTTGAGGTACGAAGAAATTAGTTTATCGTATATTAAAAATAGAGGAGGGTTCCAATATATGTCTTCATTTTTATTTTTAGTGTCTCCATTGTTTCTCTATTTCTAAAACTTTAATAAATTAAAATTTATAGCTAAGGAATGGCAAGAGATATTTTACCTTATTAGCACATATAGCTTTACGCATGGTTTAGATAAAATAGCTTGGAGATGGGATACCTTAGGACAGTATACGGTTAACTCCATGTATCAATTGTTAAACTTTAGGGGAATTAAAGCAAATACTTATGCCATTCTATGGGACTTACCAATTCCACCTAAAATCAGAATTTTCATTTGGTTGGTACTTCATAATCGTATCTTAACAAAACAAAACTTAAGAAAGCGAGGCTGGATAGGACGAGTAAAATGTCACTTCTGTCGTAAAAAAGAGACTTCTAATCATTTGTTTCTTAAATGTACTCAAGCCCAACAAATATGGTTTTGGCTAGGTAACAGTAGCATTTACCTCCAGAATTGGGATTCATGCAAAGATGTGTTTCTTTTTTCTTGTAATCTATCATTAGTAAATCAAATGGTGTTCAGTGCTGTTTGTTGGACCGTTTGGAAGCACAGAAATGATGTATGCTTCCAAAACGGTACACGAAAATCCGCTCGAAACATTCTCTTTTTTTTGAAGAAAGAAACAAACATTATTCTCTTAATCATATCTGTTATTAAATATTGGGCAGGGAACATGGAGAAGAAGTTTAAGGAGGTTGCTGATGCATGGCTGCCCAAGGACCTCAATGCCATACCATTTCGGGTGTGGGACCCAACTGACAACCAGGTGGTTCCATACACGGGAACAGATGCACCAACAGGGGAGCGGTTGCCTCTGCAGGGGGCTGATGCATAGTTACTCATGAAGACCAGATCTGCTACTTGTATAGATCCCCCTATAGGGATGTTATCTTTACCAAGCTTTAAAAATTGTGCTTTAGTTTTAATTGGCTATTTTGCTATTACGGAATTTTGGTGGATGATAAAACGTCGTGCGTATGTGTTTTGTTTGGTGGTCAAGCTAGGTAGCTTGCATTAACTGAGATTTCGATCTCCTTTCATTGTAAATTAACTCTTGTTTCATGGAAATGAAATGGGCATCTTTGATGTCTTTTATCAAAAAAAATAAATAAATAATAAATTAAAATTTAAAACTTAAATGTTAAAACAAAACTATTACATACTATATCATTTTCTTTATGCACGTGTAAAATATTATGACATTTTTAACTACGTTTTGATTAGTATCATCAAGAACTTGCAAAAATGCACTGATATAGTTTTTTACGTACATGTAGAGAAAATAACAGATCAAATTTAATGGTTTTATTTTGACACATATATGAATTTAAAAAAAAAATGTTATTAACAAAATAAAAAAAATTGAGACTTGATGAAGACACATAAAATGAAAGAATTTGAACCCTCTTGTTAAAAATATTGACAAAAGAAGGTACTAAAAATTTGTTTTGAACAATACTTTTTTTTTTCTTTTTGCTAATTTCAAGTTCTGAAGTTTGCGCTTCTGGAAACGATCAAGAAAGCAGTGCCGTACCTTTGAATCGTATGACCACCTTGTTTTGGCTATCAAAAATGAGATGTAACTCAGCTTCTGACAAGCATCATGAGGAGAGATCCACTTACAACATTATATAGATACACATCTTATAACATAATTTTCAAAGTTCCAACAGTCAATTCAAATCATTCAACATGATCTCTATATTAAAATGTGCTTGGAGATCAAATTTACATTTTTTTTTTTGAATTTTTTTTACTATTTATTAAGAATGGGTACAAAATTCGATGGTATGAAAACAACAGTTTTGTAAAATACTTAATAAATACTAAAAATTCAAAAAAAATGTGATATTTGATCTCCAAGCGCATTTTAATATAGAGATCATGTTGAACGATTTGGATCTACGGACTTTGAAAAATCATACTATAAGATATTGTAACTATAGAATGTTGTAAGTGGATCCCTCCTCTTTTTATTATTAGCATTTACATGAAGATAAAATAATCCAACTATTTATTTCAGTTTTAAGAAAATGAATAAAATAAAAAACTACATCCTTATTTTTTCGATAAACAAATGACTAGATTTTTATTTTTACTCAAAGTAGAGAAGGGAAACTGTTACATTAGAATCTTGATACAATGTCACTCAATTAATTTTTTAAGATAAAACTGAAAGACAAGTTTCTTATCTTTAAATATCTATAATCTCTCATTTTAGTTTCGAATCTGTGATTTTTAACATAGAGATTAGTTTTTAACCACTAAATCAAATGATGGTTTTTTAAGTTCTCATATTTGAAATTATCTTTCTTTCTTTTTTACTAAAAAAATGACGAATCCGGTATATATTTAAAAATGAATCAGGTAAAAATTTTAAAATAAATAAATACATTTTGTACATGACAAGAGAGAGCTGTAATTTCGTGATCACCTATCATATCATAATAGGACTATTAGATTTGAAATTTCTTTCTATTCTTATAGACATGCATGTTCCGTCGGAATTTCTTTTAGTTAGCATTTAAAAATTATATATATAAGTTACAATTTCAGAATTTAACATAAATTAAAAGAAACAAAATATGGGTTGGCGCACAGCTATAGGCAATCATTATATATTTTCAATCTACAATAGATCAACTACATTTTAAATACTAAATAATGAAAGCAATGCAGATTGTAACAAATGGAATAAAAAAGAGGATTTTCTTATTCAATGTTTTAAGACTTAATTTCTTTTTAATTAGAAAGGATTGACAATTTAGATCATACAAGAAAATTTCTTATTAAGATTTGCTATATAGCAACATTTGCTCTAAGACATCATAATTATTTTGGTGTATATAACTTGTAAAACTTATTATGACATTAACCATTATATACGCTGTCTGCATCCTACCACTGTCACGTTATTTGAACCATCACGTTTGGTCAGCTCAACTGACTTTGACTATGAATCATATATGGTTATCACTTCCCGCCTTTTTAGTTCACGTGACTAAGGCTGTGCTTCAGAATGGTCCTGCGCAGAGGGAAAGAAGGGAAGGGAATGGAAAGAGATCGTGTGAAGTTCACCTTAGTTACACCTCAATTTTTTTTTTTGAGAAAAACCCGTAGGTATGCGTTGAAATTAAGAGTTGCCATTACAGTAATGTTACAGGAAAAGAACTACTAGAAGAACATTAACCAGTCCGTAATTAGAAAAACCAGAACTAGGAATGAAAAATAAAAACTGTGCCTAAGATCATGGTCACATGCATAAAGCAATGCCCATTTCTTGTACCAGCAGCACCCTTGTGCTCAGCTTCAGTGCTGTTCCATCCTGAATCCTGCCTTGTCTATTTCTGTTTGTAAGTTTGCTTGTTGTGCAATGTGAGCTGGTACCGACCCTGCACATGCATAGCCCGAAGTCCTTGCCCCAGTTTGCCAGCCAGTGAGGTTGAGAGAGCAACTTCCGGTTGACGTGCCGTATGGTGACTCGTCCCCGCATGGTATGGTGTAGCCGTGCCCCTTCTGCCACCACTTCTGCTGCCTGCCAAGACGGTAGCTCTTGGAAATTTTCTTGTATGATTGAACTGACCAAAACCTTGCAATCCGAGCAAACCAGCACCCGGCAATCCAATGTTGGAATTATTTCCCCTTTGACATAGCTCAGTACGTGCAATAGGGCTGTTGCTTCTGCCTGTAGTGGGTCTGAGCATATGGTCTTTGCTGTGTGCACATATTGAATTCTCCCAACACCATCAAATAGTACAAAAGCTGTACCAGTTTTTTTGGTACTGTCCCAAGAGGCATCTAGCAAAATGACCATGGTGCCCCTCGGTACAACTACAGCCTCTATAGTCTCTCTGTTAGGTGCTGATGGCCTTACCAGGTCGGTACGGGTTAAGGCTTTAGCTTGTGCCAGTACTGCATGAGGTGTGGTGTTCTTGTCCCTGAACTTTTTTTCATTCCTAGCCTTCCAAAGGCACCAGAGAATAGTAGTAAAGGCAGCTATTTGGGTATCATCCAATACCCGAAGTAAGGTTACTAGAGTTCTTGCAAAATTCATCGGGAGACAATCAACCCGCAAAGCAAACTGGGAGATGAACCAAGTTACCTGTGACAGTGGGCAAAAAAATAGAACATGCATTATGGTTTCATCTTCTTGTCCACATCGCTGGCAAGTTGGACTGAGTGCTCGGATTCTTCGATGGAGTATTTGAGATGTTGCTATGCCCCCGTGTAGAGCTCTCCAAACAAAGATCAGGACCCGGGGTACCATTCCTTTCCATTGCCACATCACCCTCCACAATTTGGTTTGGTTGTCATCGAACTGTACCGAGCTTCGCCTCGTTGCTGCCTACAACAAGTAGCCAGCCTTGGCAGTATACCGTCCACTATCAGCCGGGGTCCATATCAGCCTGTCCTTGAGGAGTGAGTTCTCCTTTGGTGGTCGCGCCGATGCTCGGATGGATAGTATTGTTTGCTGCCCCAGTAATTGTGTAATTTCGTCCTCCTTCCATGTCCCGCGTTGCTGATCAAAAATATCTGCCACTGTTGTATCCCTCTGCCGATTCGATGTAATTCTCTGTAAATCCCACCCTTCAAACCATGGTTGGTTTACAACTCTAATATCCCTACCATCTCCAACCTCCCATCTTACCGAATCTTTAAAGAAGACTTTCAGCCGCTGCACCTCTTTCCAGGTCTTACTTGCTCCAGTACATGTATGTATTCCCCAAAAACCCCCCCGTGGGAAGTACTTTGCTCTCATAAGTTCAACCCAAGTTTTATCCTGGTTGGCTGCCACTTGCCATGTCAATTTCAACATCAAGGCTTCGTTAAAAGCCGACATGTCACGTATCCCCAACCCGCCTTCTTGAAGTGGTCTGCATACCTTATCCCATGAAATCAATGATAGGTAGCGGTTTTGCCCCAATTTGCCCCATAAAAATTTTCGCATTACCTTGTTAATCTCATCCACAGTAGCCCGTGAGAGGGTTGCTATACTCATGAAATAAACCGGTAATGATGTAATTACAGATTTAATTAGGGTGACTCTCCCCGCATGAGAGAGCTAGTTGGCCTTCCATCCCGCCAACCGCTTGTAAATCTTATCCAGCAGCAATTCATTGTTTGGGTCTTGGCCGGTCTGAGTTGCATTCACTATCACCCCCAAATACTTCTCCTTCTCTTCAGCCATTTGTGCTCCCATTGCATTTCTAATCTGCTCGCAGCAGAATTCATCACAGGCTTGACTGAACCAAATTGTGGATTTGTTTGGGTTGATGACCAGTCCCGAGTATCGAGCAAAGTCATCCAAAATTGCCCGAAATGTCTGTACCTCCCTTTGGTCAGCTTGCCCCATTATCATCAAATCATCTGCATAGAGCGCATGAGTCAGTTTTGGTGCCGTTGGGGCTAATTTGATGCCCAATATCAGCCCCTTGTGCATCGCCTCATTTATTTGCTTGGAAAGGCATTCCATTGCCAAGATAAATAAGTAAGGAGATAAGGGGCAACCTTGTCGCAATCCTCTCCTTGGTTTGATAAAACCGCTACCCGATCCATTAATCAGGATTGTTGTTTTACCAACTTTCATGCATGCTTGGACTATTGCAATGATTTTGGACGGGATTCTCACCTTTTCCATGGCTGCCTCCAGAAAATCCCACCGTACCGTATCAAAAGCTTTACTCACGTCAGCTTTTAGCAAAAAGGCCATTTCCTTATATTGCGAGCTGTTGAAAGAGTGCATGACCTCTTTTACAAGGAGTACGTTATCAGCGATATTCCTCCCTTTGAGAAAGGCCGTCTGATGTTTGGAGATTATACCCTGCATATAAGGTTGTAGACGATTTGCTAAAATCTTCATGAAAAGTCTATAGATGGTATTACCAATAGTGAGCGGTCGGTAGTCTTTCGGGCTTTGTGGTTCCTCTATTTTCGGCAGCAATATCACATGGCTGGCCAACCACCGCTCTGGTAGCTGTTCGGATTGGAAAGCCAATTGGACCGCCGCCGTGATATCACTTCCAAACATCGCCCAATTTTGCTGGAGAAATCTTGCCGTGATGCCATCTGGCCCTGGTGCCTTGTCCGACCCCATGCTGCCTAAGGTAAGTTTGACCTCATCAAATGTTGGGGTAGCAGTTAGTGACGGATGTGCTTGTAGCGGGATTTTATTTTTGTCACACCCCAAACCAGAATTTCTGGATTAGGATATGATCAAATCCCCGCCTCGTGTCTAATCATCAATAAACACGCAAGGCTAAAATATATAATAATCAAACAACAGCGGAAGCAATATAATACAAACAAGCAATAGTCATAAATATCAAATAAACATACATATACACACATCCATACAATCCACCTCGGGATAAAATAAACATAACTAATCAAAAGGGATACATGATCTATTGAGTCCAATATATATAACAAAACATTGGACTCGCAAAATCCTAAACAAAAG
This sequence comes from Carex parvula, assembly GCA_025461045.1. Lineage (NCBI taxonomy): Eukaryota > Viridiplantae > Streptophyta > Magnoliopsida > Poales > Cyperaceae > Carex > Carex parvula. Next base: position 808,488 of record JAJGRW010000658.1, on the reverse strand, counting down.
CCCCTAATCTATATCAAGTGATGTGACCGTCGGGGACAGCTCCTGACGCCTCCTGCTGCGGACCGTTAGACTCTGTACCTGCCCACATCCATAAAAAGGAGGGGATGAGCGAATGATCGCCCAGTATGTGACCCAGTATTATCCCTTCAGGGATCCTCTTAAGTCAAAGCACATTTTAATTCGAAATCTACGTAAAGTCGGTAATTCACTTTTAATGCATATGCTACAGAAATTAAAACCTATCATAGTACTACAAAAGAAAAATATACATATAATAGATGACATGATGTGATTATCCTATTATGCCAAAATGCCAAAGTTTCCCAAAACAAAATATGAGGATCAATATTATACTCAACCGAAGTCCAGCACAATAGGTACTGTGTGTACAATTTGATATAGTAATAGTACGGATAATTTTGTCACCTCGTGCCGTGCCAAGTTCAATCAAACTGAATTTATATCTCAAAGTTGACATAACGCAAGGACTGCGATCAGGGGAGCAAAGATACCCGATGCCTAACAGCATCGAGCTTTGCCCCAAAGACTTCAACCCGTAGGCTAGTGCACGCTAGCCGATGGTTATATCAAAAAATTTGTGTATTTTCCTTACTCTAGACGATTCATCACCAAACATATAAAATAGGAGAAAACTACAAGCAAGACGTAAGAATAAGTCAATCCGTCTCCTCATGAGCAGAGACGAAACTCCACCATCCGGCCAGATCAATGGGACAAGGGCTCGTGAGCGGCCCATAACAACAAAAATAAAATCTGCCACCGCAACCTCGGCAGCCGTACTAGGCAAGTAGCTCCTAATGTAGGGGGGATAGCTCCCGAATCGTCTCCGGACTCGAGATCGGTCCGCACAAAATGTAAAATGATCGAAAATGATATACTACCAATCTCATGCATATAATAATAATAATCCTAATAAGACCTCTAAGGGATCAAGTGATCCCTCAGCCCAATGACCCACGAACCGTCACGCATCCCATGCCTACGTGACGGAAAGCAGTCATTCGGTCTTCTATCTCACGCTCACCAATGCATATGCTTAACTACAATAATATGTTGTCCTCTACGAGAAGAGGGCAACTAATATCCTAATATATTATTAATTAAATTACACTACTCCTAAAAAAGCATTAAATTCTCAATTTAGAAGGGGTTGTGCAAATCCTAAATTACAGTTCAGAAAGGGTTAAACATGCTCTAATGCAACTACAAATTTAAAGTGCGAATGTCAGGTCAAGTGGTCGACTGGTGAGAGTACGCCACGAAAGAATAAAACAGATATCCCACACCTGATAACTGTAGGGGTAGAACGTGCTAATAATCTCCGGGATCCACGTAATCCTCGCCTGCTCCTGCACAAGCGTCAGCGGAATCGGTCCACGGATCGAACTCGGTGTAGGTCGGCTGACCTGTAATTTAGTCGTAGTTTAATTAGAGTCTACACTAAGTATTCGTAACCCTTATTGCCTCGTTTGATTATTTCATTAAGTGTTCGAATCTGCTCAACCGGTTCGATCGATTTTATTCGATTCCGATTGAGCGTAAAATTAGGTCAATGTTGGTTTAAGTTAATCTAGTGTAATGTAGATATTTATAAGTTTTAACTTAAGGATATTACATGTTTTTACAATAAAATAAGTAATGTATAGCCTACGTAATTATTCTCTATTTAATTACTTGTAACATAACGTGTTTTTCCTAATTAATTAAGCTACAAATAATTTTAAATCTTAAGTACATAATTTATAAGTGTAAACTATTTAATGATAGTGTTTCTAAAGTCGTACGAATTATTTTTAATAAATTGTACAAGTTGATAAATTTGTAGATGTAAAATAATACGTGATTATATAATTGTCCTACTCAATGAAATTTGAAATCAAACGATTCGACAATATTAATATGTTGTTAATTAATTGTCCTTTATTAATTAACAACATATTTTAATTGAAAATTAAATTTCTTAAATTACACTTTTCTATTTATTTAATTTATAAACTTCCAATTTCCTAAGTTAAAAATTCTAAATAACTAAGGTGTGTAATTAATGTGTTTCATTGGATTAACGATTCATTGAAATATTTCAAGTAATATATTCAATAAGCGATCTATAATAATTTTGTATATCCATTGTATAGGAGTATTGTATAAATAGTGATATGTGCTTATACGTCATGCAACTTCAAGAATATAATTTTAAACAATAATGTATTGATATTCATTTATATACTAAGATAAGTGATATGATTATATTAAAACTCTTACGTGTTTATGTGTGTATATATTAGTAGTATAATATTTTGATATTAGATTATATTCCATAAGTATAACTATAACTATAAAGTATAATTATATACGTATTTTACATTTAATAATGCGTTATACATATTTATGTAAGGATTTAACATATACTGATTAAGCATGTAATGCATATTAAAATTTTAATAACTAGATATGATATGATGTATATATCTTGTTACCAATCAAAGTTTTTAATATCACATTTGTCGTGCACATTTAAGTTGATAAAAATAGTCATTTTAATTAATAGTACACTTCACTCTATATAGTCATCTAATTTTTTAGTTGGACTTGTTTTTGTTGAACGTTTTAGTTAAACTTTCATTTATCTATTTGACACTTAACTGCACTTTTACCTTGGTCACTTTTAATAATAATTTTATAGTTTCGGACCGAGCCTCAGGAGGCATCAAGAATTTTTCATTATAAATCTCTTCTTATTAAAATTCGGCCTACAGCTAAAGCCTAATCAGATTTTTAAAATAAACTTTCTATTTATACATTTTTAGCCCAAGTATAGGCTCAAATCAACATTTTAATTCCACCATTCAAATTAGGCCGATCTCCAAAATTTGAGGTTCCAAATTTTCATTTAAGCCCTCATAAAAGGGCAAATTACCACCGTTGCATTTATTAACATAGCAGCCCACATATTTATAGTTTTACACACAAGTCCCTCTGATAAGGGAGTATTACTCCAATCATATAAATTAACATCTAGACCCTCAATTTTATTAAAATTATAGATTGGTCCTTGTCATTTCAAACCAGTTTTGAGTTTTGGTACCAGTGGCAACACTGGGCTGTACCACTGGTACAGCACCACAGATTATCAACAAGTAAGCCGAGGCAGTAAGCTCAGCACCACAACCAGGTCAAGGCAATCCAAAAAAATCAGAACAATAGCAAAAAGGGGTGGTACCATCAACAGCAACAATTCCATATCCTACCAGGCACGAAGGCCGCAGTCAAGTAAGAAGGCACAGAGCCACAGGTTGATCAAAGCTCGCGGCTAGCAAAAGGGGAACACAATTACAAAGGTCACAGGTCAAGGCAACTGGCACGAAGGCCACCGATCAGCGTACTAGCCGCAAGCCACAAGGCAAATCGCCAAAACAAAACAGAAATTCAAGGTTTACCCGGTAGGAGAGTAAAATCGCAAGAGAGGCAACTTCGGTCGGTTCCAAGATTCCTCCTTCGCCTCACGGCCTTCTCAATCAATCACAAGCACAAGCCACGAGCAAAACCCACAGAACAAGAGAGGGGGATGTAATGGGGCGGAGCAGAGAGAGAGATCGAGAGAGAGAAAAGGTAACAGAGAGAGCAATGGAGAGTCGCGAGCAAGGTGAAGGGGGTGAATCAGCGATATAAAAGAAGGAGCAAGTGATTCGGCGCTGTCGCCAGAGGAGAAGAAGAGACAAATTAGAAGGTGAGCTGTTCTGTCCCAGCAGAGAAGGATCCGGAGTTGATATAAAAATCCAAATTTTCAGTTTAGTTGATGTATGCTTTGAGATCTGTGCAGAACAGAGTTGAATGGTTGAGATTTTTCAAAGATATTAAGTTTCAATAGTTTAATGGATCTCATTGGATGCTAATTAAATTTTGACCGAAATTTTTTTATTATTTCATTTAACTAATCCATTTCAATTTGATTTAATTTTAACTTTTCAAATTAAGGCATGCAACAATACGATTTAATTTAACTTGATAAATTTTTTTTTATTAGCTTAATCAATTATCTAATTTTCTAAGTTTTAAATCTCCATTAAATTCTTTATTTAGACTAACTACTAATTTAAATATTAAATTTCGTTGCGAAATCTTAATTCGTACTAATTAACCAATTTTTTTTGTTTACGGGTTATAACAATTTTCGTCCCCAATCTCCAGTTCGGCCAGGTACTGATCTGGATCTCGATTTTGTTGATGTGGAGGTGAGCCATACAGTTCTTTGAAGTAATCGACGAACGCCCTTCTGATATCCGTATCCGTCGTTAGAACTGAACCATCAGCCTTGATGAGATGAGAAATGTGGTTTGTCCGCCGTCTCTGTGTTGCCATTGCATGGAAGAAAGAAGTATTGCGATCTCCCTCACATAGCCATTGGATTCGAGCCCTCTGCTTCCAATATATTTCCAAGTCACCTTTGGTTTTCTCATATTCAGTCAGTAATGCCTCCTCCACCCCTGGAACCTGCTGGCTCGGATGGATTGATTGTACTTGTAGAATTTGTTGTTGCAAATGCTTGAGTCGGTTTTGTGGTATTTGTTGGCCCTTAGCCCAATTGGTAATATTCTTTTTTAATAGGCCGATTCTTTCATCCCAGGAGAAGCCTGCTGTTTGTCTCCAGCCCATTTCACATATCTCCTTGTAGCCTTCCATATTCTGCCACCAATTTTCCACTCTGAACCCCTTTGGACCAATTGATTTATTTTTAGTGCGCACCATGATTAGGCAGTGATCGCTGTGGAGTCTGGGCATGTGATTTACAACCACCTGTGGGTGCGCTTGAATCCACTGCACAGTAGCAACCGCCCTATCCAGCCTCTCATGAATGGCAACCGATGAGTTTGGTTTGTTTGTCCATGTATAGGCCGGCCCCCTAAAACCCAAATCCACCAAACCGGCCTCAAACAGGAAATGTCGAAACGATCTGTTATTTGAATTCATTGCCGGGTTGCCGCCATATTTCTCGTGGTCCCCCGCAATCGCATTGAAGTCTCCTACTACACAAGTCAATTTTTCCGTACGCAAAATTAATTTTATCTCATCCCAAATTCTTGCATTTCCCCCGTGGGATGGATCACCGTATACACAAACAAGGGTCCAAGAGCACCCTCCCCGTTCTTGTATTCTCGCGTGTATTTTAAATCTATCTTGCGACACCACCGTCAAATTTGTTTGAGTATCCCAAAGTAACCAAAGTCCCCCGGACCGGCCTCGAGCCGGCACAAGAGAATTATTTTGCAAAGGAAGGAAATTAACTAATTTTTTGGATTTCTGAATAGATCTTTTGGTTTCTGAAATGAAGGCAATATTCGCCCTCGTTGCCCGGAGGATGTTAGCTAGGAATCGTTGTTTCCGTGGACCCCCGGCTCCACGGCAATTCCAAGACATAATGGTACTCATTGCTGCTGCGGAGGCTGAGCCGAGCTCCCCTCCAAGGTCCTCTTCTTAGATGCGTTACCCTCCAACGCGACACCCGAGGTTTGGGCGCCTATATATTCCTGACTGCTGTCATATATTTGCAACAGCCCCTGTGACTGTTCAACTTGCTGATCTCCTATAACCGGCTTTGGCCTTTTGAGTGGCCCGTTTCGTGTCTCATTGGTGCACTGTGCTCTAAAAAACCTGGAGCGGTCTAGGGAGGCCTCTATTTCTGGGCCTTGGAGAAAACCTGCCCCATCTATTCCTAAACTCGGACCCTGCATGGGGTTGCCGCCCTCTTGCTGATTCTGTCGCATAGCAGTAGGGCCCGGGTGTGCAGCATTGGAATGAGTTGGGTTCGGCCCAGTAGGTGGTGCATGGTGGCGGTTGGCATGTGGTGACCCTGGCAGTGGCACCATTGCCGAGTTATTTATCCAAGCACCCACTTGTGCCCGAATCGGCTGCTGCATATGGGGTAGGTCACGGAAGCGAGGGTCAATTCTGAGGTGTTCCAACCTCAACTTCTCAGCACAACCCGTTGTCTCATGTCCAATTTTTGAGCAAAAAAGGCAAATCCTTGGTAGCTTCTCGTATGTAATGTAGATTGGAATCGTACCTAATCCCGGATGATCGATTCTTACTGTGTCTCTCAGCTTGGCGTCGATTTGGATCAGCAATTTAACCTTGTGAATCTTATGTCCGTCCGCAAACAGTTCCAGTGGTTCGGATATAGGCGTTCCCAGCTCGTGCGCCAGAATGAGTAAGCCTTCTTTTGATATGGTGGCTGGCGGCACCCTATGCCATTGTGTCCACACTTCAGCTATGTCCACCTTCGGTTCCTCAATATCTACCGGGCCTGTAACCAGCTTGAGGAATACGGCATCCATTCTATAGAGCCATATGCCCCTCTGGACCACTTTCGCTAAATCCTCACTATTTGTGAATTGCACGAGGAACATGTTGCGTGTTAGTATTGAGATTTCAGTGTCCGGATCGACCCCCCACGCCTTCATCATGGTGGCAGAGAAGAGGTGATCAATCACTGTCTTATCAGTCGCTATTCTTGTTAGGACACAGAGATCCCACCTGCGATTGGCAAGGCCGACCTGTGGGAGCTTGACCGGTTGGGACGATTCACCTCCAGCACTTAGGGCCGCAAATTGCTCAACGATTTGCTCATCAGTGAGGTCCATTTGAAGCTTAGTTATTGTTTGGGTGTGGGGTTGGATGGTGGTTGATGGGGAAGCAGTAGTGTTATATGAAGAGGCCCTTACTGTAAGTGCTGGGTTTGTAGCTTTGTGGTTCTTTGTTGTAGCTGAAAAACAATTCTTAACGGGTTGTAGGAGTTGTTGCAAACGGGATACAGCTTTGGGCTTAATTATGGGATTTTTTGGGTCTCTGCCAGCTGGGTTACGGCTTGGAGTATCTTTTGGGCTTTCCAGTAGGGCCTTTTGTTTAAATGCACATACGCCTGGGTCGGTCACTGGCCAACTCTTGGCCCCCTGCGCACCTGCATAGTATATGACTTCTTTCCTTTTTTCTCCCTGCCTGCTTTGCCTCCCACATAGTTGATATGGCGTGTCTGCAGGCCTTCCTTCTTTATGTTTAGTGTGCAGTTCACTTTTGACTCCCTTGCAGGTTTTTCCTTCATTGAGGTCTGATTCAATTTTGGGGAGCAGCGTTTTTGCTGTTTGAATTGCCTCAAAACTTTGGGCTAGCTTTAATATCAATACCTGCCCCACAGTGACATTTATGGTTGCCAGGAAAGAATTGTTTTGGAGTTGAGTTGGTCCAGGAGGCTCTTTTGCCTTCTCTAACTGTGTGGGCCCACATCCTTTCACCATAATGGTATAATTACCCACTTTTACAGCCGCATTTTGTCTATAGGTGGTCAGCGGGTGCCAGTTCCCCCCCACACTTTTCAGTTGCACCTTCTGAGATTGGGTGTGCACTCGGTGCAGCATGTTCTGTGGTTGATTGGGGTTAATGTTTTGGTGTACAGATCTGCAAGCACTCGGCTCATGGTTATCGGTTGGGTTTGACTCAGAGGAAGGTTCCGGCGATGATGGTTGAGTACGGTGAGCAGTGGTGATTCTATCATGAAACTGCAGTAATGAGCGGCGAATGAAGTACTCATTATGCTGTGTGTTGGGTCCATAGCGCTCTCCGCTGTCCTCGGGCGGAGGCAGATCCGGGGCGCCTGGTAATTCACCGACGTATTCCCAGGCTATAACAGTGATGAAACATTCTTTCCATTGACACCCATATGGGAGGGCAGTCGAGTAAGGGATCCGCCGCGGGTCGATAACTCGTGCCCACAAGCAGAGATTCATGTGGTTTGGTCCTTGTATGTTTTCTTCATCCGTTTTTTCTAAATCCCCAAATTGTGTTACTAACTGTTGGATGAATAAGGGATGCCAGAATTCTTCAGGAAAGTTTGTCACCTTGACCCGTACTCTATATGGTTTAACTTGCACTCTCGCATCCCAGTCGGTATTCCATTCAGCCATTCTCCATCCGTGCTGCAAGCCCCATGCATTGCCTTCATCCAACACAAGGTATTTGTTTAGGGCGTCAGGGAGCTGAATTCGGAAAGCGGTTGGGCTAGTACGCCAGTACGGGAAGCTGGTAATGGCACCTCCAAAGGTAGCAGCGAGGAATTGCTGGACCTCTCTGATAGAGCCCCCATAAGTCCTAGTGTTTCCCTCTGCCATAACCTTGATCGAGCCCCCTAAGGCCTCAATTTGCTCATGGTAGACATCATTTTGTTGGAAATACACACATCCCCTTAGTTTTTGTTGAGTACAGAGAGGAAATTCCCTAGGCATTGTAAATGGTTCTCAGGTGGGCAATTCGTGTGAGAGAAGGAAGGTAGTGGCAAAGAAATTAGAAGGGTGAAGAGGCAGGTAAAAGAAGTTGGTAAGTGTAAGAAGCCGGGTTGGTAATTCAAAAGGTAATGGGCAAGCTAAACAGTAATTGCTGAGTGAAAACTGCGAGAGTGAGAAAAGGTGAAATTAATTCAACTCACTGTAGTGTAATACTCCCTTCTTTTGCATTCATGAGTGGGTGGGTGAAGAGTAGGTGGAGATGCGTATTAATTGGTTCCCTAAGAAAGGGCAGAGGCTAGCTATGAGACACTATTCGAAAATGGATGGTTGCTTGAGAAATCTGGAGAAGCGATGGTCTTCTTAGGTCACTTCTTGAGAAATCCGGAGAAGCGATGGGTGCTTCATTTCTTCTTGAGAAATCCGGAGTCGGCCCCTGCGTTCCTTCATTTACTGTTTGATTTGATATGCCAGTTACACCTCAATTTGAAAGTGAGAGGTGGTGCTGAGTTTTTTATACAGTGTTTACCTCCGCTCCCCTTATCTCCCTTCGTCTTTGCCTACCTCCGTCTTTACCTCGAAATTTTTCGATTCTGGAGCAAGTAAACTCTCTGGTTAGGTTCGGTTACAGCCCATTTCACCCTATAAACCCAGAAACACCACCACCTGAGATGAACTAGCAAAATACATATGAAAATTTCAGGACGCATCCAGCAATCCACGCTATACATAGTACCATAGCCCCACTCCCAGTTAAATTAATATTTTAAGATCCTCGAAAAGTTATTAATATGCATAGCGCACCTCTATTTTTTTTTTTTTTGATAAAAGACATAAGACCCGTTTCATTAAAGAAACAAAGTTAAGTTACATCTAAGTGTTCATCAGGGATATCTCACATCATCAAGCGAATACCCCTAGCAACCATAAAGTCTTTGTGCATCATATTAGAAAGCCATAACAGTTCAGTTAACCTATTACTAAGCCAACACGCAAGGGACACATGGGCTGAGGTAAGTACTACTAAAGTATGAACTACAAAAATCACTAAGCTTCCATCTTCTAGACATTTGCAAGAGTGTTGTCCCCTTCATAAACCACCATCTGGTAAACCCTAAACCCTAAACCACCATCTGGTAATTGGAAATGGAATTGCATCAATATCCTCTGGAATCCATAAAGTTGTCTCCTCTTGAATCCTTTTCTTCACATGACCTGACCAATAGTGAAGTAAAGATAGGATTAGTAAGATAATTTGTCTTGTTGTTTTGGGCTTACCTGTATCAAAGCAGAGTTCATTCCCATGCTTCCAAAGTGTCCAGCACACTGCACTGATTACTAAAAGTAAATCAGTTTTAGTTGTGAAATATAATTGTTGTGCAAAATGGATAATATCTGAATGAACAATTGTTGTGTAAATGAACAATGCACAAACAAATGATATACTGTTTCTGGTTGAGTACAAAATTGACAAGTATTTGTACCAGGCCATCCTTTCTTAGTGAGGTTATCCTTTGTAAGGAGTCCATTTCTGTTGGTGAACCACATAAAAATTCTAATTTTGAGAGGACTAGGGATGGACCACCATAGTAGAGGTCATAGCGCACCCTGTTCATACTACAAATTCACATCTTTATTTTCAAAATCTAAATAGTTGTTCCCAACCATTATTATGATCTCCATATGAAAATGTACTTGGAGATACAAATTTTACATTTTTTTAGTATTTTTTTAGATAAGTAGAAATTCACTACTTTCGAATGATCTAGAATCTTTAGATCAAGTGATTTTGTACCTATTTACAAATATTCTAAAAAATGTAAAATATGGCAGCGAAGTACATTTTCATACGATGATCATGTTGAGCGGAACAGATCGACTGTTTGAACTTTGAAAATGAAAATATGCATCTATAGTACAGACCAAAATACGCTTTGCATAGTACAACAGCCTCACTCCAGAAAAAAATAATAGAGATTGATTACTAGACCAATTCCAGAATATTCTTTTTTTTTTTTTAAATCCTGATAGAGGCTATCAGGTCTCAATTCCATAATATTCACAACCTAAAGAATACAGCCTCGAGTATATCATGCAATACAGATATTCGTTCCCCTGCAATCGAGTAGGATAGGCAACAGCCAGTGAAACTCTCACAATTCTTACTCTTCAAGGCCTCTCTGGAGTGCATAGAATAGTTTTCAACACTTTTAGACCGAGATAACACAAGATAAGATCAGATACCTATTAAATAAGTTTTCAAGGTTGTAGTACAGCATAAAGTAAATTATAGATAGCACGTTAACCAAACTACATGTAATGTAATATAATTGAAAATTGGGTTTAGGTGCAAAATAAAGTAGACAAGCTGCACACATATTACCTGCATTAAACAAAGCTAAAGACAAGATACTTTTTCAACAGTTCTGATGTAAAGATAAATATCCAGAAGAAAACTAACAACACGTACTGACCATCTATTGACTAGTTAGACAGCAAAAGAACAAGCCAAACATGTCAAACAATGTATCGGGAGGTGACAATCTTACGAGATTATAATCTTTGCTGTTGAAAATGTTTTGACATTGTCAGACCAGTGAACCACCTCCCCAGCCAACTTAACAGTCTTCCCAGGGCAGCTTATCCTCACTGCTTCAAGGAACTTATGTCGAAATGAAATATCAGCTTGAAACTCTTTTCTTGGCTTTATTCGTGAAAAAATCAGAAGTTCACAATCAGATGGCAGATAACAGTTTCATAACAGATTTTGTATTTTTCTATGGCATTGAGTATAATCAATTATTTTTCTCCATACTACTATTTGTCTTGACTGGTTTTAGTATGTTGTGCGAGTGAGTGAGATACTTAATACCCCCCTATGTAGGCCAGTTAACACATAATATACACACACTTCCAAAATCAGAAGGCAACAACAACAAAATTACTATAATGGTTTGGTACCACATATGTTCATTATTGAAGTCATGCAATTATGGTACTCAAACTCAAGCATCTTACCAGACTGTACCAGTCATTGTTCCCTTCATTAATCAAATTAGGAATCCAGCCTCCCCTTAGAATTAACTTTACTAGTTGAAATCAATCATCACACCGACTTAGAACTAGGAAATCACTGCGAGCAAGCGAGCAAGAGAGAGAGAGAGAGAGAGAGAGAGAGTACTCGGTAGAAGTCCAATGTAAGGTCATTCAGATTGGTTGAATGTTGGAGGAAACATGCCACTAAATTCCAGTCATAACTAAAATTTAAATTTCGAAGCTTCAAGCTCTTCAAGTTGATTAAGGGCGGACAATTTGGAATATCTGCTAGCAGCAAATCCTGCAAAGATTAAAAGAAAAGATTAATTAAATATGGAATATGAATTTAAAACTGGACAATATTCAATAAATCAAACAGCTGCTTTAACACAACTTTTTATCAATCCTAGCATCAGAACAAGAGAAATTATTTTCTCAGATCTGATACCCTAAAGATATAGCTTAGAGATAGCATTCACAGAAGAATATTTTTTTTACGTCCCATCCTTTATCTTTTATTTATTTACTAACTATTAATTAATTAATAATTATTTTATTATTTTCAATATTACTTGATGTTTCCAGTGATATATTTTACTTGACAAAACTAGAATGGAGAATACCATAACGTTACTATCTATCATTAGATTTAGACTTGTGACATTTGAAAGAGCACCGAGAATGGTAAAGTCAGATACATCATCATGTGTAAAAGATATGTCAGCCGTGGCAAGAGATGCCATATTCTTCAATATAATCCCTCTCATATAAAGAGACATAATGATCAGAGACACAACTCCTGGGCAAGAAATCTCCAGAGGACTAGATTGAATGCAGTACTTTATTACCAACTTCTTCAGCACATTAGAGGAAATCATACTCACTTCCATACAACAATCGTCCAAAACTAATTCTTCTAGAACAGGACACCCAGATATAAACATTCTCATTATATCATCATTCAAATTCATTGCACCAAGCTCCAGATTTTTGAGGAAAGGGAGGTTTATTGATCTATTTTGAAGAAGATTATCTTTGTGAAGAGCATCACGAGTTACAACCTGCAATGACATCTCCTCTATGGATGTACATGTGAAAACTGAATCAGGCAAGTTGAGAAATGTGCAAGTACACATATTGATTGATAACACACGGGGTCTACACATGACTGCAAGGCAAAGAAACCCAAATACAAGAAGTTGATTGCTCTTCTCAATACTCCACCATGTCAGTTTGAATGTATCCAGGGTTAAGTTTTCTCGATGGAAAATGACTCCGCCAAGGAATCTTATAAACTTAGCTTCAAGTCTTCGGTTCTCTTCTCGGGTATTTAGAGCTGGGCTTTTATGGTCGTCAAAGACGAGAACATGCAAAGATGCCCAAACCCTCATCCATCGTTTGGACAATATACAGGTGCACACAGCCTCTTCAGTAGGTAAAAACGAGAGAATGTGGGTAAGAATTGGGTCAGGCAACTCGCTAATTCTGTCTCCGGTGAAATCTAGAACCTCCATCATTCACCAGTTGTGAAAAAGACTACCAAACACCTTACAAGCACGATCTCTGTATTCAAATGTAAGAAAACCACAAACCATTTATATAAGTTATTCTCAAGCAAACACACTTATAGTATAAACAAAAGACCAAACTAAATCTAGCAATTTTTCTTCTCGGATTAGGGGGGATTTTAGCACTCAGTCATTCAGCCTATACAGAGACCATTTCTCAAGTACCTTATTACAAAAATTATAAATTCATAATCTTGAAAACAATTAAAAACACTCGATAAACTTACAACACAGCAATTACTTTTAGTGTGTAAAAATTAAAAGATTCAAAATAAACAAAACAGACTGGATTAAAGAGAGAGAGAGAGAGAGGAGTTAAACCTGCGTTTGCGTCCGCGAGAGCGAAAGAAGGACCTTCGATCCGTCGCGATTCGGTTGTGAGGGCGAAGAACGAGTGCGCGTCGCGGAGAGGGGAGAGTGGCAGCGCTTAGGGCTGGAGGCGACTAGCGAGTGTTTGAGGAGAAATTGTATAATCGTATTGTATAACCGTCTCTCTTAGGAATTAGGATAGCGTATTTCCGAATGAAATCTAGTAGTAATTCGAATGGGCCTTGAATAGGTGTGACAACATGGGTCCAGCTGTGGCCCAATTTCAATGTCTAACACACCCATCCGATGCCAATTGTACAATCATATTGTTTCATCTACTTGGAAACATTCTGCGAAGATGAAAACAAACAGCTATAATTAAATCATAAATTTGACATGTCGGTAATATATCAAATAGATTATTTACTTTGTTTCTATGTTCATAGACTCGAGAAGCAAACAGTCCTAAATATAAAATCAAACATAAAAAAAGAAACAAAGGTATCAAATTATGAATTAATTTATTATATTTGAACTGCGTTTGGTAACTTTTAAATTGTACATTACTAGCATTTATCTACAATTATTGAAACACACAGTACAAAACAATCCTCTTTGATATATGTTTGTTCCAATTTGGTCCTTCCAAAATAGTCCAAGAAACCCCAGTCAATTACCTTAGATGTAAATGTGCGATGTAACAATCTCAAAGTGATTGATGAAACATTTCCATGCTTATCCAGCAGTTCAAAACCAAATTCTGTTGTGACATATACAGATTGTCTTCGAAGCTCTAGAAAGACTAACACATATTTGTCATTGTGATCAACTCAGAATTTGGGTGAGGTGAACCTCTTACCAATGCTCTTGTCTTTAGTTTTTTAGTGGTTGATTTTGAACTAATAGCATTCTATAGCGCCCACCATGCTGAAAGACTTAAAGATCGATCTATGAGTTGAATATAAAAGTAATTAGAAAGATCTAAAGAACATAAAAAATGACATGTTAGGTATGGGAGCAGGGCATGTCCAATGAGCATCGGACTAATTTGAGTATGATGTCCGCTCGGAACCGTCCGATTTGCTTTATAATTCATGCGTACTTGATCCGCACGAATATTAAAGCGGTACGTATGATTCCGAGTAAGTATCAAACCGATTTAGATCCGATGCCCATCAAACATGCCCCACTTTCATTAGGTTTTTATATAAAACATTGTGCACTCCTCATAGAATATGGTGTTAAAAAAGAAGCCAATTGTTCTAAGGTCGTCAACCTTTGGCTTATCATTAGTCTTTAATAGGTCTACATTTGGATACTAAATTTGTTTACTACTACTTCAATTAAAAAAAATTACCCGCCAAGTGCAAAGGAATCCGTAGAAAAAGTCAAAAGAAGTACAAGGAAAAAAAAGATTATAAATATCAAATCGGGTTTAAATTCATTAACTACTTGATAAGAAATAATGCTTTAATTTATATTTTCCAAAGCTTTGGCTTGTAATTTCTAATACTCTGACTTATAATTCTAATTACCAATTAAAAGTCAACAAATTTAATTCAATTTTAACCCTAAATTTAACTCGAATTACAAATTAAATATCCAGAGGGGGGCAAAAAAAAATTTGGGGGGGGGCAAAATCTGTCGGGACAGATAAATCTCCACTAAAACTCAAAATTCAGGGAGGGGTAGCTGCCCCCCGGGACCATGTACATGGTCCGCCCCTAGTAATAGTAAAAACAATTGTGAGTGGGGTCGGTTTTCTCTCTCCTTTGTCATTTTTATAGTCAAAGTGGATACCCATGCTAAGTTCAAAGATGTTTTCAATGTTACTGATCCAGCCTAGGCCGGAGGGTCAATTGCTCCTCTCTAGATTTTGAAATTTTATAGAAATTTATAAGTTCGGATCGACTTTGTACTCTTGTGGAATTTTATTTGCTTCCCTCTGAACTTTTGGTTTGTAATTAATGTTAAATTTAGGATTAAAATAGTGACAAATTTCTTGAATTCTAATTAGCAATTAGGATTAGAAGTCAAAGCATTGTTTTTTATCTTGCTCCTTTCTGACGAAAATCTTGGATCCGCCTCTGGTTACACTTTTTTTTAAAGAGTGAGGCTATAATACTATGCATAGCGCATAAATGTTTGTACTATGAATCGATATCTCTATTTTCAAAATTCAAACAATTAATCTGATTTGTTTAACATGATCTTCATATAAAAATTACTCGTAGAATTTTTTCCTATTTTTTAGATAGATGAAAAATCATTTTATCTAAAAAATTTAGACCATTCAAAAATAATGATTTTCTATCTATTAAAAAAGATAATAAAAGAATTAAAAAAAAGGTAAATTTTAGTCTTCAGGTATATTTTCGTATGGAGATTAACGATTCAGATTCGACTGTTTAGACTTTCGAAACGAAAATATTGATCCACCAATCTGCGCTATTTGCGCAATGGATAGTACCATAGCCTCACTCCTTTTTAAATGCTAACGGAAAAAAAATCCAATCACATTTCTGTTGGAATAAATTTTTAGAATATTCGGATAGTTATAAAATAATTAAAATAAATTAAATTGAAATAGAGTTACCCAGATTGTGCGAAGCACTGTCCTTAAGCGTATTCCGTCTCATCGTGCAAGATGGAACTGCAACCAAGATAATCCAGAGTTATTGCTTCTTAGGCACGCCATGGAAGTAACTGACGATAACTCCGTAATATCTACATAGATCAGAATTTGATAATTGAGATAAATGAAAAAGATTATTTGGGAGATTAAAAGAAAGAGGAGGATTCCACTGCATTCTTTTTTGGTGCACCTAACGTGCACCCAAACTCATATGGTGCATTTTCAAAGTTCCAATAGTCGATTCGAACCTTCCAACATGTTCTTAATACTAAAATGTGCTTGGAGACCAAATTTTATATTTTTTGAAAAATTTTTACTATTTTTCAGAATTTTTGATTAAACTAAACAATAATTTGAAATTCAGCAAAGTGATTATTTTCAAAAAATCTGTAAAAATGGTAAAAAATTTCCAAAAATGCAAAATTTGGTCTCCAAGCACATTTTAATATGAAGAACACGTTGGAAGGTTCAAATCGACTATTTGAACTTTGAAAATGCACCATATGAGTTTTGGGTGCACGTTAGGTGCACCAAAAGAGGGTGTAGTGGAACCCTCCTCTAAAAGAAAATATATTTTCTCTTCTCTTTTCGGATGGAAAGGTGGGAGAACAAAATCAGTTTTTATTTCTGCTATATTCTCTATACCGGAAATGAAAGAGAGATGAACTTATATAGTAAACAATTAATTGAATTCATTAAATGAAAGGAAACGCATCCAAAATATTCGATAATTGAAAGTTCATTAATATCGTAATGAATCAAGAGGTCTGTCCAATTGGCAAATATTTAACAAATATTCAATTTTCGGTTTAGTCCCTCAAATTAATAAATATTACAAATGCTAATAAATTTGAGTTTTTTAAATAAAGTTCCAACAATCCCCACCAAACTCAAAATTTAGGAATATCAAACAATGAACTTTATGGAAACATATTGCTAGATATTAATATTGTGCATCGATGATGAAGTAGTTTACAAACTTTGAACTTCATCTAGTATCGATAGCTTTAATTTGGAGAAAACAGAGTGAACTATGTCTTGAATTCATTCATTTGATCCAAAATTCAACCACCACACACACAATATAAAGATTCTAGTCGTGGTATGCGCATTAATGGCCTTACGTAAGTCTTGAATTTTTCATGAGAGTCTTAAAGGCTTACTCATGCCTCGCACCGCGACCGTATACAGACACCTATATGAGTACCTACCAAGGATATGAATGATATCCTGCGGAAAATACCGCCTCAATCCTCATTAAAAGCTAAATTGCTCAACCTACCATCTACCCAGATAATATAACACAACTTTGAGCTCAACCTACCATCCAAAAATTTGCGCGCTTTTTTTTATGAGGTTTATAGCTGATTAATTTGTTTATTTGGTTAGCTAACTTAGCAGCGTACATTAATATAACACGACTGTGATGGACGCACAAGATCCTTTAATCAAGGTCCCGAGCACCACATTTCGGATGTGTCACAAAAATTCAGATGTCTCTATTTTTTTACACAAACTAGCTAGAGAATGTCTTTACTTTTTTTCACACAATCTTGAGGAAAATTCAAATTGTACTTCTATCATGTTTTTATTTTTAAAACTACAATAACTTAGAATTTTAAATCTAAATTTCAAAATAAAACCATTAGATATGATCTATATTATTTATTTGTATATGCATAAAAGCTCATAACGTATATTTCGATTTTTTTTTTTTAGTATATATAACAAGCTTGGAAAAATACACTAATGTGAACAAATTCTAGATATTGACTTTCAAACTAATTGATTAATATAAAATAAAAAATTGAAAATGATAATTTTTATGAACGGGTAAAAAAAATAATATTAATCGCATCTAATGTTTCTACCACAAACTATTGCCTGGTATGTATGTTATCTAACAGTGAAATATCACGTAAAAAAAAAATAATGAACCAGCACTATATATTAAAAAAAACAAAAAATGTCCCAGGATTTCCGAGAAACTGACATCTCATTAAAAATGTGATGTACCTTTGTCACAATTTAGTAAACAATTATTCCAAACTACAATTAATCCTTTTGCACTAGTCTTTCTACATCAGTGAGCTGCAATTCACGGCCACTTCGCCAATCAACCTCGCTTTGAAACAGCATTTCAATCTGTTCCAATGACTTTCCCTTTGTCTCAGGAACAAATCTATACACAAAATAAACAGAGAGAAGAGACAGAAAAGAGAAAATAAAGAATGTCCCAGCAACTGTTATCTTATGTGACACTGACAAGAATGACATTGCCACCAATCCACTACTTAGTCTATTACCAACTGCTCCAACTGCAGATGCCTGAGCTCTTAATCTCAGTGGAAATATCTCTGATGTCAGAACCCAGCAAATGGGCCCCACACCAACTGAAAAGAAAGCAACATTTCCACAAACAGCGAAGATCGCAAGTCCGACGCCGACATCTGGCGATACCAGGCCCGACACGTGCTGATGTGTTAAAGCAATGCCTAAGAGAGCCAAACATGAAGTCATGCCGATTGTGCTAACATAAAGAAGCGGCTTCCTGCCAACTCGATCGATTAGAAATATTGCAACTAAGATGAACATGGTTTTTGTGAACCCTACAGCAACAGTGGCAGCAAGTATCTGTTTATCGGATTGTATACCCGCATAATGAAAATAGTTGGGCTGTAGTAAACTGTGGCATCAATCCCTGTAATTTGTTGGAAGCATTGGATGCCACATCCTGTTATAAGCATACGGCGAAAGGATGGAGTCGGGTTGAAGATCTCTCTCCATACTGCTCTTTCATCGTGTTTCTTTGTCGGGTTTGCCGCCTCTTGGATCTCATGTAATCTCTCCATAGCCTCCGATTCAGTCTCGTTTATGCGAAGAAGTACAGCTCTTGCTTCATTCTCTCTGTTCTGCATTACTAGCCATCTCGGTGACTCCGGTATGAGAAAGAGCGCAAAGCCAATAAAGATAGATGGGATGATGCCAACACCTGTTGTTATACAATAATTCCACAACCATATTAGAAATTGCTGAATCTCAATTTTACAATAGTACTTATTACATGCATGGAATAGAAAAAAAAAAAAAAAAAAATCTTGTATAGTGGTTCTCTTTTTGGCTTCTATTGAGATTTCAAGGTGTGATGTATGAATAATTTAAGCACATTTTAACCATTTTTTTTAATCAATTACACAATATTTCTTGTCAGTTTGTTTAATAAAGGATAAAAATGGAATATAAATACTGGAATAGGAGACTGAAATCGATCACATGTTATCAGAAACTTTAAATGCAATGAATTTAATACCCTCAATGTTCTGATACTCAGGACCAGGTTATTAAAGAAAATAGTAGGGCCTAGCAATTTACTAGTAATTAATCACACTGATTAAATTTATTTCTCATACCTAACATAATCCTCCAATTTATATGCTCCGAGAGACCCGAAAACGCATAATTAGATATGTACCCGAGCAAAATCCCGAGATTAATAAATATCTCCGGAAACGATGTTAAAGTTCCCCGTGCCATGGCAGGGGATATCTCGGCAATATATACCGGCGCAATCATAACACCGAAACCGATACCAACTCCAGCAAGGAGACGGCCGATCATGAGTACTTCAAATGAAGGTGCCAAGGCCATTATTGCAGCGCCAGTTTGGAAAACTACGGCCGCCAGTGCAATTGTCCATTTCCGACCAATGGCATCAGAGGTGCGGCCGCCTGTCAGGCTGCCGACGAGTGCTATGATGCTTAGGCACCCGACTAGAAGCCCTTCTTGGAACTCTGTTATCATTAGATCTTTTTGGATGAAAAGGATTGCTCCACTCATCACACCCACATCTGTAGGAGAAAGAGTCAAGTTCATTTTTTTGTCAGGATGATATTTTGATGCCTCTTGGTTTTATTATCAATAGAGTAAAAACAGAGTAACAGACTAACAGCTAATTTCTTTTTGAGGTTGAGGTTTTGGAGAAAATCATATATATATAATTGATATACCTACTAAATTAAAAAGTATAACATGGTTGTCTGAATTATTTTTGTAGCTATAACAGCCTAGACTTTTGAATTTCTGCTCTACATTATCAACATTTTTTGTGGAAAAGCCGGACCGTTCAAATCCTTAATGCACGGATCTCAAAGCACAATAATGCTGGTCCTGCATTTCGAATAGGCACCCAAAAAAATTTGGCCCGGCTTTAGATAAACTGAAAATTTAAGATATCTCATTTTAACTTTAGGGATTAAAACAGAGAAGTTCCCAAGTAACTAACCAAAAAAATCTCTTGACAACAAAGAAAATGTTACCATAGCCAAGTAGAACAGAATTAAGAGAAGCAAATGTGGCACAAGCATAGACATATCTCTTGGTATCATTCCTTCTACTCCGGCCTTCGTCTTCTTCACCGACCGCCTTGTACTTCACATATCCATTGACCAAACTCATCCTTGCTCCTTTCTCTCAACCCTAGATAGAGAAGGAGAAATAGAGAAGGAAAGAGAGAGGGTTTAAGAGTCAGTGGTTGTCTGGTTGACTTCCATTTTGGATCTGTAAGGAAAGAGATCGATCGAGAGAATTAAAAAACGGTCGCATGTGGGTTTAATTTAATCAGATTTGTCAATTTGAATTGGGCTTTGGAGGTTAGAATAGTCACATCAGTTGGAAGGGGAATAATTAATTATTAATCTATCGTTTTATTCAAGCAAGGATGGAGACTTGAGAGGAACGGGAAGGCAACACCTAAATTTGGCGCGAACGAGACAACATCTAGTAGCTAGCTTGTTAATTTGTTGCTTTTGTATTTTTGTATTGTTTTTTTTTATATGTTTTTATTTTTGTATTGTTATTATGCTTTGATTTTTTCATTAAATTATGTTTTTTTTTATATGGGTACTTGCA
Organism: Carex parvula; assembly: GCA_025461045.1. Lineage (NCBI taxonomy): Eukaryota > Viridiplantae > Streptophyta > Magnoliopsida > Poales > Cyperaceae > Carex > Carex parvula. The sequence goes on along the minus strand of JAJGRW010000658.1, from coordinate 787,741 downwards.
TTGTTCTCATTGGCCTAATTTACCCATTTAACTATTTTAAGAAGCATGTTAGTTTAGAAGAAGTATCAACTTTATTAAAATGGGTCTCACGGTTAATTTATGTTCAAAATACTAACGTAGTATACAAGAAATGAAGATAGATGATCATATTTCGTTAGTATTTTGTACGAAAATAGTAACAGGGTGATTTGAGGATAAATATTTTAACAGAGCATTTTTGGTTTTATGCAGCACATGATTCATATGAAACGATGTTTTAATTCTATACTCAGTGCGCTGCAGGAAGCAGAACCTGCTCTATTAAAATAATCTTTATTCTAATTTAATTGTTCCAAGTTTAATGGCTACGAAGAATAAATTAAAGATGAGTAATTAATTTGTGACAAAGGATAAAATTTAGTAATCACCGACGAAATTTATTCTAAATATTAATGAGGATTACAGAGATAAGATAGTTTGATATTGTCTTAATAATAATAAGGCTGTCAAATTTTTAAGTCAACTAGTCAAGTGTTGGACACGATAAATTTATGAAGGAGAAATTCTTTAGACCCACTAATTTTCTTAAATTATAAGGCCCAGTGTTACTTATGAAAGACGTTTTAAAAGTTTGTGAAATTCAAGGCCCAGTTTCTAATGCGAAGCTTTGGGAAATTCAAAGTATAGGGTTATTTGAAAAAAAAAAAAAAAAATTGGTTGATTTATGTATATGAACGGTTTGGTTTCGTTTGTCGTTGTATAAATTTTAATATTATACTAAACAGTTTGTTTTTTATTGATATATATTCTTCTTTTAATTGAAATTAAATCGTCGTTATGTTTATTTCAACAAGTATTATTTTAAGTTGTTAATTTTTCTGTTTAATCATATTATGGTTTTAACTCTAATTTGTACAGGCACTGCTACTATTTGCAACTATATTCTAACATCAGAAAACACTTTCTAAAATTTTTGAAACCTCCATATCAATCAGAAAGCATAACATTAAAAATATACAGATTGATTTCAAATAACGAATCCAAACTATTAAAACCGATCTACTACATGAGTAATGCATGTAAGACAATAACAACTTTTGACAATAACAACTTTCTAATGACGAATCCAAACTATTAAAACAAATCTACTACATGAGTAATGCACGTAAGCCAATAACAACTGTGATACCAATGCACACATAATTCAACATGTTAAAAATTGTAAAGCATGCTTAAATTATTAACCGCATTTTGTGCAATCGACGGACAAATTAACATGCTTATATCAAACAAGACGTACAATTATATCTTAGTATATATAACTGAAAATATCAGATAAAAATCATAAAAATCATAGAAATTACTATTATAACTTAGTATATATAATTTTAATACAATTTCTTTTAGTATTTCTTTTAGTATATCTTTCAACAATATACTTCCGGTTTCCAAAATCTATCGAATCGGCTTGAAACGACAAATCTAAACCGTTCAAACCAATCTCCTTAACGAGAGCTTTGTTTTCATATTTTTTTTCGAATTTATTTACTATCAAGTCAAGTGGTCAAAAAAATGAACAAAATAGTGTATTAAAATGCACACAAAATCCTTCATATTTTGACAGCTTGACTTGATAGTAAATAAATTCGAAAATTAAAAAAATTATATGAAAACGAAACTCTCGTTAAGAAGATTGGTTTGAATAGTTTGGATTCGTCGTTTGAAGCCGATTCGGTAGATTTTAGAGACTGAAAGTATATTGTTGATATACAAAAGGAAGCGTGTTAGCCGTACTATATATATTTGGTTCAGTCCCTCTCATAAATGCTACATGTTTACTTGTATCTTAGGGGTTAAAGTGTTAATTTGTAGCTATGAAAATTTGAGTTCAAATTCCACTACTATCCTCAATCTAAATTTTTTTAATTCCGCTCCTATAATGATGTGATCATTCGTTTGCACTTTTTAAGTTGCTGAAAACTCTCCCCTTCTTTCAAAACCTGATGAATTGATGACAACAGCTTTTTTTATATTAAATAGAATAACATCAGTACATAATCCTCCTTTTATTTGAACAAGTAGAAAACAGTACTTCTCCAAGCCACTCTCTCAAACATGAAAAGCTAAGATATTACACCAAAAAACCACACATAGACCAGAGGAGAACCTCTCTCAGAAACTCTGGTATTATTTATTCTCTGCTATTCCTCAAGATTTAGTTATAGGCATCAGGGTTGGCAACGAGGAACGCCTCGCATCCCTTAATAACTTCACTGAAAGCTGCCTTGGCCTTCTCATTCTCCTCTGCAACCTTAACTCCGGGCAGTGGCTTGTAGGTTCCGGTTACTTTGACCACGCTGCCTTTGGCCTTGGGCTCGACCTTGATGTGGGTCGAAGCAGACTCAACCTGGGTACCGAGCCCTCCACCCTCGACAAGGGTTGATTTGGCCTCACATTTCTCAACATCTAAAAACTCCAGGCGCTCCTTTATAAGGGGGAAGGGACCACCTACAGAAGCATTTTGTCAGAATAGTTCCATTTATTCTATGAATATAATAGCAAAAGAAACTTTTTACTTTGATTTTTTTTTTTAACATTGAAGCTTATGGAGATGAGTACCTGGTGCAAAGTTGAATTGCCTAATGCTACCGACACCACCAGTGCCCTCTACCGGAACAGCGCTAACGATTTTGTCAGAGCAAATCTTGGGAGCCAAGTTGTGCCAGTCCACCACGGATGCCTTGAAGATGCGAGGGCACGACACAGCTGTCTCAATCTCGAGTGTCCAGCTGGAGCTCATGGTTAATTTCTTAAGTAAAAGTTTAGTCGAGCTTAATATAATCAAGAGTGCTGATCAAGTGTTGATGGTGCTGGTTGGAGATGGATGGAGATGTAGTGAGACTTAATTCAAAGGGTTTATATAGGTATATATGTGCAACCGTAGTTGGTGAGGACTATGGAATGAATGGGACGTGAACACATTCTCCAACTTTGAATTCAATCTTGCCGACATGAATTGCATGACAATATTGATTGACATGTGGCAGATAATATTGACTATCTAGAATATGTTACCTAAATGTTACTGTTTAATTATATTATGAGGTTGGGATCAAATAACCGGGAACAATTTAAAATTGAGGTTGGGATCAAATGTTATTAATATATTTGCTGGTTATATAAAAGGGTGAAGTTTTTTGTTGTGTATTTTGGATATTAAAATATGGGTCAATTTTAATAGAATTTTCACTTTTATAAAATCTTAATACACAATGATAGGTCGGTTGCAAGCATACAATCTATTCTTGTAGTAAAATATGTATCGATCCAAAGATAACGGGAAATATTACTTTTTACTAAATTAATTAATCCTAAAATAGTGCAAATAAAAGTAAATGGGGAGATTTGTTGTAAAATTGGTTTGATTGGGTTCAATACCCGAATGAGAGTTTAACTAAACAAAGCAATTTAAACAAACAAATAAAAGGAGTTTTGTGATTCAATAAGATAGAAGTCTAAGAGCTATCGGCATACAATCACTTGGTCAAATTCACACTTAATTGGTTTCTAAATTCTTGTTTGCAATTATGGGGTTCTAAGCCTTAAATATCAAAAAGGGTCACTTTCGTGAATTAATGGCGTGCCTAGATAATTCGGATTTCATGATTAAGTCATTCACCCTAGCTATCTAGACCATAAGCATATGTTAGCCTAGTTTATCTCTAAATACCAACACTTCACGATTAAGTCCTTCATATCAATATTCGGTTCAATTCTAAGAGTCCCAATTAAATATGAGGCTTCACGATTAAGTCATTCACCTAAATCCAACCTTTGTTCCTTGTGATTCCGGACTAAGAAATATATTTGATCATTTCTAATCTTAATCCTAGGGTTATTCATGTATATAATTTGGTACCATCAATTCTTTGATCATAGCATCTTAAGTTAGTTAAACCTAAACGGATGCTAATTAACAAGCACACAATTTACATAATCTCATAAATTATAAAATCAACAAGAACAAACATGCAAGCAAACAATCATCATAAAGAAAATTACCCAAGTAAGGTAGATTTTAACACAAGTTCATGTTTAGAGCCTTAGCCCCTAGAGATGAAATCTAGCCTCTCATGGGTGCGCTAACATTCAAGAGAAATACAAGAGTAAACATGATAAAAACTGAGAAAAACAAGAAAGAGAATAGAGTACACCAATCTCATTGCTCGCTGCCCCTTGTCTTCACCTTCGCTCGCTCGAGGAAACCTTCAATCATTCGCTCCAATCGCCTTCAATCACGCAGAGAAGAGAGAAAAATATAAAAAGATGTGTAGAATAAAAGCTATGTTAAAAGTTCTCTTCTCCTGCTGCCTCACTACCAATATATAGCAATTTTCGTGCCTTGGGAAGTAATCCCCCAGAATCTGGCAGCAAATTTGAGAAGATATCGCGAAATAAGGCAAGATTGGCATTGGTGCTGCCTTTCTGCGGCCTTCACAAAATCTCTGCTGCCCGCGCAAAATGGGAAGTCGGCTGAAAATTATTAAGGAAAAAAGAATCCTGCGGCCCGCATTGAATTCCTGCGACCCACATTCTGGTTTGTGCGGCCCGCACAAGCACCCGCAGAATTCTCTGTGATTTTTGGAGAAAACTTGAGAAATTCTGAAATTCATTTTTCGGATGAATTTATTTCTTGTGGCCCGCACCAACTTGCAGTTTTTCTCCTTTTGCTCAATTTCTGTAATTTAAACAAGGCAAAGGCAGTAACTTGGTTCTTCGGTACATTCTATACTAAACTAAGATAAAATACAAGGAATTTGGTGCAGTTTTAGAGGTAAAACCCTAACCGAAAGTATATATAATTGAGGCTTATCATTTTTGCTGATTATATATGTATATATGTTTGTCGCGTGATTTGAATTTACTTTGCAAATTATGACAGGAAATGATGAAGGCAATGGCAATTCTTAATCGTTCGAGCCGAAAATAGAACCTGACACAGAAATCATATACAAGGCTAAAATGTCAGGTTCTGTTTTCTTTACTTTGGTTTTATTTTTTTCTTGACTCGAAAAGTTAGGGTTTTGGTTTTTTTTTTTTTTTTAATTAGTACTTTTCAGAGGTTCTCTTGATGTAATATTGAATTACAAATGTGTAATATTGTATGTTTAATTTATATATGTTGAATATTTGTAGAAACATGTATGCGTGTTGTAAAATAGAAGAGCAAAGCTAGGGTGTGATGTGCTCACCAAACCCTCTAAAAGTATATCGAATCGACTTCAAACAACGAATCCAAACCGTTGAAATCCATGTACTTCATGAGTGATGCATGTACATGCAAAATTTTGAAAATTTCGAATTCATTTGCTACAAGGTCAAGCGGTCAAAGAAATGAACATTTTATAAGTTGTTATATATTTAATTTTTATCATTTCTTTGACCGCTTGATCTTGTACCAAATGAATTTGAAACTTTTAAAATTTTACATGTACATGCATCACTCATGAAGTACATGGATTTTAACGGTTAGGATTCGTCGTTTGAAGCCGATCCGATATACTTTTGGAGTTGTGCTCACCAAACCCTTTTTGTGAGCACATCACATTCTAGCTTGCTCTTTATAGAATGTGTGTGTGTGTGTGTGTGTGTGTGTGTGTGATGGATATTTGTTGGTTTATGGATGTATATCAGTTTGTGTATGTTAAATTAATGTTGAATATATTAATATTGTTTGTTTGTTGAATGTTGAATGAATATAATTGATTTTTTGTATGTTGTGTTGGATATTTATTGAATTATCTATATGTAATATTGTATGTTTAATAGTTAGTAAATATGGATGCTATCTAATACAAAATTATTTAAAAATAAAAATCAAAACATACACGGGTCTAAATAACAAAACGTGTATGGTTGCTAAAATCAAACACGGATGTCTTGTAGAAAACCGTATATATAACACTTGTTAGTATACACGATTACTTTGACCATGTAGAAATCACCATTTTCAGCGCTTTTTTTTTAGATATGACACGATTCAAGTCTATTAACCATATATGTTAGTACTATATAGACACGGTTCAAAAACCGTGTACAATGTACCCTCTTATTTATACACGACGCTCACAGACACGATCGTGTAATTGTGTGTCATTAGCTTTTCATACCATGTATAGTCACGTTTTTGGTACTCGTGATGGTATATATTCATCTGTTTTTGAGGGGTATACGTGAAATTCTCCCTTGTATAAAGAATCATGTGAGCAGGCTCTAGATGTAGAAATTCGGCCAGTAATCGTTATCTATATTACTTTTCCATTGTAATCATGATGCTGTATCGCTTTGCTACTTAAAAATATATTAATTTGGGAAATTTTGTCCTCTCTTAATCTTCTTTTTCACCTTTCTCCATCGATCGTTAAATATCTCAATGATAATTTCGCCTTATTGATGTGCTGTATGATTTTTGGACTTGCCGATTTGTTTCCTTTCGGTGGAGTTCATTATTCAAATGACCCTATGTACTTTCTCCATCGTTAAATATCTCAAGGATAATTTCGCCTAATTGATGTGATGTATGATTTTTAACTTGCCGATTTGTTTCCTTTGGGTGGAGACCTGGAGTTAATTATTCAAATAACACTAAATTTGTACTTTGTTCCAGAGATGAATGTATCAATTGCAAGAGTTGAGGTTATTGCTTGTTTTAGAGGCATGGAGATTTAATAAGTTGAACAGAAAATGCCATAATTATAATTAGTAGTTTTGTTGAGAGAGATTAATTTAGGCTCCCAAGTTTGACTGCAACTAATATGTAGGCACTTTTTGGGTTGACTATTGACTATCTAGAAATAAATATAACTGAATGGAATTCTACATAACACATTTTTTTATCTAAAAAAGCAGGCATAAATCAATGAATTCTCTTTTCACACACTTGTACAGAATGGGGTGCTCTAAATCGGAGTCTTAATTAATAATAATTATTATTTTTTACAATAATAAACAACGGTCGGATATTATTAAAAAAAACACAAATAGCATAATCAGACAAAAAAACAGTGCAGATTGGATTGCGCCAATCCTACCTCGGCCTAAGCAGTGTAAAATATTTTGGGCTTAAATATAATTTTGATTATTATTAGTATTAGTATTAGTATTAATGTTTGTATAGTATTGATATTAATAATAAAATTGTAGTAAATAAATATTGATAGTTATAGACCTTCTTTATGGGAATGCTTGTCATGCTTTCTAGAATCTTCTCAGTACTTGTCATTTTCACTTTTTCTATTTGGACAAGGACTTCTTAGCGATTGAAGAAATTTGTCAGCTGTTCTTGTCAATTCAACAGTGCGATGCTTATTGTAGAATTTGCCGACATTTTTATAATATCCAAAGTTAACTACAAATTAATAAATATACCCAGAACCGCTGGACATTTCGAAAAATGTCTAAACCAGTCAAAATCTGACCAGTTTCTTCCCTTTTTTTTTTTTTTCCCTCTCCCAGAAACATGTCAGAATCTGGCCCGTTTTTTTTTTTTTTTTTTTTTTTAGACAAGATAATGAAATCTAACACTGAAAATTCAAATTTTTTGTTTAAAATTATTTGTTAGGTTACTTTTTTTTATGTATAATTAGCATATTTATACTAAAATACGCTAAATTGCTAAATTACTTGAAATTATGTTGAATTACACTATATTACATTAAATTACGCTAAATTATATTAAATTACGCTAAAATACGGTAAATTACATATGAATATTAATGATATCTTTATTGAGAAGACGAAAAAAACGACGATGAAAACTTTAAACGGCCATAAAACGGCGCTCCAGTGTCCGATTTCAGCAAATGACTACTTGTCGGAAAGCTTGCGAAAATATGCATGCGTTAGTGCCCACGATGCTAGATTTCAAAATTCAGAATTGCCAAAAAACAAAGAGAAGAGCCTCAAAACTTGAGTTGAAGTTTCCGATCAAGATTTTCATTTCTGTTATTCAATCTAATTAGCTCAGTAAATTAGTTATATAATGAACTTGTAGAGAAGACCAATTTTTACTATTTTTAAAATTTTTTTTACTATTTTTTTATGATTTATAAAAGATGGCACAAAATCGGCCTAATTTAGCGTAATTTTGTGTAGTTTACCGTAATTACCGTACTTAATTATAATAAGCAAAATTAGTGTAATTTAGCATAATTTAATGTAATTTAGTGTATTTCAACATAATTTCAACTAATTTAGCTTAATTTAATGTAATTCAATATAATTTCAAGTAATTTAGCATATTTTAGTATAGATATGTTAATTATACAACAAAAGAAGTTATCTAACAAATAATTTAAACAAAAAATTCGAATTTTCAGTGTAAATTTTATTATCTTGCTCTTCATAGTGTCTCTAAAAAAAATGAGAAATTGGCCAGATTTTGGTCGGTTTCTGGGAGACGAGGAAACCGGCCAGATTCTGGCCGATTTTGGGCATTTTTCAAAATACCCAGCGGTTCTGGATATATTTATTAATTTGTATTTAACTTTGGATATTAATAAAAATGTCGGTAGAATTTGTGTGGGCAATTATCAAAATGTTGCATTCGATACAGAAAGCATTTCTTTGAAGTTCTGAAAATTGCTACAAACCCTTTACTTTCCTTTACCCAAAACTTGATAAAAAAAAAGTTTATATTTCTTTTCGTTTTTAATAATGAAATCGGTAGGGTGTATGAGGGCTTCACAAAAAATTCGTTAGTTCGTAGTTCGTAATTCGATCGAGTTTGATTCGAAAAAAATTCATAAAAAATTCGATTTGAAATTGAGTTCGTTCGAAATTAATTCAAACCAAACTTAGTTCGAAATTAATTCAAACCAAACTCAAACTGAACCTAGTTCGTTCGAAATAGGTTCGCAAATCAAACTTAGTTCGAAATTAACTCAAACGTGAATCGTTAATTTCCACTATAATGAACTTATATGTTTATTTAGAATAATATTTGAGTTTGTAATAATAATTCTAAAACTTTGGTAATTGTTCTATACTTCTATTGATATTTAAATTGTACTTTGAATACTTTAGATATTTGAAACTTTGGTGATGTTACTCCTGTTGGCTATTTAGAAAACGTTAGATTATGTGATGAGTGAGGCTCAGTGCTATAGCACCAATTGGGTCCGTGCTACGGCTCAAAAATTTGACTTTTTAAAATCCTAACAGTCGATCCGAATCATTCAACATGATTATAAAATGAATATGTACTTGCAACCAAATTTTACATTTTTTCGATTTGTTTACTATTTTTTTGAAAATCACTTGATCTGAACATTCTGGACCATCCAAAAACAGCCTATCTAAAAAAATAGTAAAAAAATTCAAAAAAATGTAAAATTTGGTTTGCAAGTACATATTCATTTTATAATCATGTTGAATGGTTCAGATCGATCGTTAGAATTTTGAAAACTCAAATTTGAGCCACGGACCCAATCCGTGCTATGCATAGCACCGTAGCCTCACTCTTATGTGATTGTACTGAACTTTGATTGATTGTACTAAACTTTAGTATTTGATATATATTTTGATATTTGTGATGAAACTTTGATATAAACTTTTGGTTGTACTGTGTAATTAGAATTCAGAATGTCTGAGTTTTTATTGAAGTGTTGTAATTTCGAATTATTGCATAGCCATAAGTCGTAACAAAGTTAGTAAAAGTTCAAAATTGAGTTCGTAAAAAATTCGATTCGAAACTAATTCCAAACCAAACTTAGTTTGAAATTAAGTCAAACCAAACTCAAACTGGAGGTAAGTTCGATTCGATTCGGTTCGTTTTGCAGCCCGAGGTGTATCCACTTTTATTATAAAAAAAAAATACACAAATACTGTAATTGGAAAATAATACTGAATGAATGACGAAAACCATTTCAAATTTATCCCTTCTTCCCTAAAGTATATTATCCCCCCCTTCCCTGAAACTCAAGGCATCGACACTATCATTAATAAGTTCAAGAAAATTGACAACCATCTAAATGTAATGCTTTTCTTCAGAATAAGCATGCCCTCAAAAACAAAGGGTCAATTGTTTCCACTAAAAACAGAAACAAATCATCCCTCAGGCCTCAGCAGTTCTAACTTTCTAACTACCTGGCCCACATCCGTCCCCTCAAAACTCAGTAACCTTCAGACCCTACCAAAACACAGGTACCAGTATGTTATTTTTCAACTACAAAATACCAGTTAAATAAATCCTTCATATAAACAAACCAACAAGCACTTCTTTAAATTGAGTACAAGAAGTATAAAGACAATTTTCATCCAACTGCCAAAAATACCCTTCAAATCCTTTCCTGCTCCTCAACAGCAGCCATGATCAGCATCTCCGACGTCTGCTGTAACATATTGCCAATGTTTCCTTGAAGACATCCACAATTTGTTGCTCCATTTACTAAATAATAAATTTAGAAATAATTTTAGAAAACAAGAACTACAATGTATATCACAAACATATACCCCCTAACCAGGTTTAAAGTGAACAGTAGTTACAATACTCAATAAACATCCATTTTTTGTCCCAATAAAATATACAACCAAAATAGTTCTAACATATTTTTTTAAAATTAAAACTGAATAAACAGGACCAAAATAAAAGCTATCAAAAGGGAACTCTTGCAAATACAATAAATCCAACAAATAGGAAATAATGATACAGCAAAGTCAACAATACCATATTCATTCATAGCATAGAACTATGGCTTCATCCCATCTGAAACAGCATTCTCTTCTTTGCCAAGCGCAACAACAACTTTCTTCAAAATAGCCTCCACCGACAGATGTGAATTCTCCACGGCCTTCGATATAGCCTGCCACCTCTCCCCGTGCTTCGGCTCATGAGTCACACATCGCTTTAACACTTCATTCTGTGTGTCCTCAGTGCCATGTTGCAACTCAAACATATAATACAACGCCCAATGATCACCGATATCAGGAGATAAAATAACTGCCCGATTGTAATACTCCTGGCCTTGTCGACCTTCCTATCTGCCCAAAACAGCTTTGCAATTGCCGCAATCACATACGGGTCCTCTGGGCACGCTTTTAATGCATCCATACTTTGGTTTTTCTCTGTTGCCGTGGCACCATTTCGATCAATGCAGCCCATAGAATGCCAGTATTGGGGCACTCTTGCATCGCCTTTGCCATTAGATTTTCTGCCTCTTTCTTGTTACCGTGCCTAGACTCAGCACGCACAGCTGCAAGCCAAAGGTCAGGATTTTTTGGGTTTTTCTTCCTTGCCAGTGTAAGCACTGCACGTGCCTTGCTCAGGCCGTTCATCCTTTCCTCGAGTTTTGCAAGAGAAAGCCAGAGAGGAATGCAGTTGGGACAGTGAGAAAGGCCATTGTTGTATGCTTCTTTCGCCTTTTCGGCATTACCAAGCCGGTCCTCCATTTGGCCAAACATAAGCCATAATTTGAAGAAGTTCGGGAAGAGTTTCAATCCTTCTTTGAGCAACTTCCTTTCTTCGTCCGTATGGCCCAATTCTCTTTCCACAATGGTAGATTTCATCCAGACCCGTGCGGTCCCTCCCCTTTCTCTCGCTTTGGCCAAAAGCATTCTTGCTCTCTCCGGCTCGTTATTCTCAAACTCAAGTTTGAAAGCAGCCAACCAAATCTCTTCTGAATTGGGTATAGCGGCGTATGCTTCTTGGAGAATTGCTCTAGCAGATGGTACATCACCAGCTAGCCATTTCTCTTTCGCACCCATAAGCCACAAAACCTCAGCTTGAGGCTTGTATGTGACCGCCTTTCTCAGGAGAGCATCAAGGGATTCCCTTGTTCCGTGTTTCTTTTCCAAATTGGCTGCCTTAAGCCATATCTTCGTCTTAGTTAAAAACACGCTCAGTGCATGTGCATATATAGCCCGAGCCGTTTCAATAGATCCACGTTTTTCACACTCCTCGGCATCAGCAACCCACGTGCGTCTTCTATCCTCTTCTTCCACCCCGAGTCCCACAGTATTTTTAATAATTGCTTGACAAGTCAAAACCGAGCCAGCACGTTCAGCCGCCTCAGCTTCCTTCATCCAAGCCTCTCTATCGATCTCCAGACCCTCCTTTTGCAAAGACCTTATTCCCCTCTCTATAACCTTAGAAACTGACTGTGTATTACCATGCGCCTCCTCAAGCTTAGCTGCAGTAATCCAAATTGCCGGTTCTTTCGGTAGCTTCTCTCTGGCCTTGTTAAGTACCTTTTTTGACTGATCATAAGTCTCTAGCCTAGCCAAAGCAATCCACAATTCCACATGGAGAGGACAGCACTCAACTGCTCTGTGCAGCAACACCCTTGCATCGTCTTCATTTGCCATTCCAACCACAGCTTTCCAAAGTCTCACCGAATCGGGTATATGCTCCAAACCCTTACGTAACACTCGACTCTTGTTCACATTGTTAGTCTCTAGCTCGGAAGCTTGCATCCAAAGCTTGACCGAATTTGGTATCGCCTTAATTCCTTTTGCAATAACCGCCTTGGCACTGTCAGGACTAGCCAAACGACATGCCTCAAGCCATACATCTTCATTTTTAGGGCATTCTTCACACCCTCTTTGAATCAGCTCTCTTGCAGCATTAATCTTACCTGCCACTTCTTCTAACCTAGCCGCAGCAATCCAACCAGGGGGGTGCTTAGGGTTAGTTTGAATCACAGATTTGAGTAGCAACCTAGCTTTCTTAATATCTGAAATTTCAGCATCGCTAGTTATCTTCATGCTCTTCAGATCAGTTAAATACCCCTTTGGATCCACCACAGTTAGACCCGACACAGAATCAGACAACCGATCCAACTTTAGAGAAAGCACAGTGCCTCTCCCTTCACCAACTGCAGTTAGATCAGTAACTGCGGTTTGGTTCCACGGAGTCTCAGTCCCACCAGCTGCACGGCTTTTTGGGTCAAGAGCCGTAACGTGCTCCTGTTCCTGTCTTGCCTTCTCTAGTAGAGTATCAGGTATGGGTACAAAACTCTCAAACCGCTTCTTCTTGTTCCTGTTTGAATAATCACCTATTTCTGGTATGCTATCCCACTCTTGCTGTGTCACATCTGCTAACTTTCTCTTCAAATCTGCAAATTGTTCAGTGATTTTAGGGTTTGATGCACGGTACTTCTCTATCTCCTGCTTCAACCTTGCCTCACGCCGATCCTTCCTCCTTGAATCCATTTGTTTATCTATAGCTTCCCAAACTTCATCAGCCTCTTTGTCATCCTCGTCATACTCGGCCGAAGCAAATAAACCCACATCATTCCCTTCAAATTCATCAAACTTTTGGTTTTCATCATAGCCCTTCTCATCAGCCTCCTCTTCTTCTTCCTCCTCACCAGGACCCTTGCCACGGCCACGACCAACAGGTCCAGCAGGTGCGGCACCAAGGGCAGTCGATCGATCGGGGAGATCAGGCGCAGCACGAGCTGGACCAATATCAGATCGAGTAGTGAAACCAGTAGCACCACGACCCAACCCGGCAACGTAATTAGAAGGGGGCTTAGAACTGAGGAACTCATACTTGGCCGGGCGGGGTGGAACAGGGGCTTGCATGCCACCTAAGAGGGGGATGTGAAGGGTTAGGGTTGAGGTAGCAGTGACGGAGAAAGAAGAGAGAGTCGCTGTGGAGTCAGTCGAAGGCGATTGAGCAAGCAAACGGCGAGAAGAGAGGAAGAGGCGCTGGAGGTGGAGAGGAATACCAGTGAGAGATTCGATGGAGAGCTTGAGGGATAGAAGGGAGGTGGATCGGGGATCGAGGTCTAGTGCTAGGGTTTTGCGATCTAGGGTTTGAACGAACACCATGGTTGCTCCTGGCTAGCTCACCCAAATCTGATTGAGAGCCCCTTTTTCCTTGTTTTTCTTTATACAGATTACAGAATGCCAGAAACTGAGGAATTGTGTCGGGAAGAGGTGATATTGGGTAGAATGAATTGAATCGCTTATCCGAGACCAACCGACTTGTACAAGGAATCCTTATCCTCTGAGGTAACAAAATATATATGTTTAAATCATGGCCGTCCGATCGGAATCTGGACCAATCCGGCCCGAGGTGAACTCAGGGGATCGCTTTAATAATCGTGTAGATTCTGACTAGACGGTCCAGATCCAAACGGAAATATTCTGTTACATTAGGTGATATGAATTTCTTGTTACAAGGCCATCGCTGAAACCGAAATATTGTTAGTTACCACCTCAAACTTTCAAATATTCGTACTTTACCACCATTTTCTCAAAAAATTAGAACTTGCCACGTGGTCTGCGCACTATTTGCAAATTTTGAAAGTTTGAGGTGGTAATAAAAGAACTTTGGTCGCTGAAATGACCCGAAAACGAATACACTCATAAGGTACTGGTATCTAAATTAGACTGAAATTAAAATAAAAATAAAATAATTAAAATTAATATTAAAATACTATTCTGAGTAATTAATTTTGAACGTTTAAAGAATTATTCATACATCTCGTAAATTAATTTATAAGATATATGAATGAATAAAAATAAATATTATTAACGTTTTGAAAGCAATTTCATTTAGAAGAAAAAGTTATATTTATAAAATTATGGAACATTTCTAAAATTACAAACAAAATTAATTACTTGGAATTTGATATTAAAATAAAATTACTAATATAACGCTCTTAGAAACTTGGACTTGCCATAAGAAGGTTATCGATGGAATTGAAATAAAATAAACTTCTATTACTAAGATGTAATAAAATGGAAGCTCTTTAAGAAAATTTAGTTTGTAACAAATAGGTCACCGAATTTTTATTTTTGACAAGCATTCTCTGAGTTTTAATACTTCGTAATAATTAGTTTTCCAACTATTAATTTGACCTAAGAGCATCTACATCTCTGATATTATTAGAGTTTCTAATTTTATGCATCTAATTCAGTTTCAGGAATGTAGGAGAGTTTCTTATTTAGAAACTGTACAGGAAAGTTTTTTATTAAGAACCTATTTATAAACTCCACGCTGGTCAAATAATTAGCTAAAATTATTTCTCCTTTTTTAATTTATTGTTGCGTGGCTTAATAGAAACTCTAAAATTAAATCAGAAAATGTTAAAAACTTTAGATGTTTTAATTTTTAAAAAGTAATTAACAGTTATTTAGAAACTTATTTGAGTTGCTGAAATGAAGATGCTCTAACTAAATTAATTTTATGATATGAACCAATCTTAGTATCCTTAACCAATTACTTCATGAGATTTAATACTTCACATTTACTTTGAAATTTGTAATATCAACTTTAGATTAATAATTTAATTTTACTTGTTTATAAAACTATATCTACCTTATAAAAAATAAATTGAACCATTCAGAATAAATATAGAAAGCAAAAAGGCAAACATTTTCTATATTTGTACAAATTAAAGGGTCGCAAACTTTCTGTATTTAATTATTACACTATAAACATATGATGGCATGTTTAGCATTTTTTATTTGAAATTAAAATTTAAGTGTGAACTAGGTGCTTCATGTTGTGGCTACGCCGCAACCACCATTATTTTCCGTGAATGTTGGTGTTCTTAATTTCTTTCCTGGCAAGTTGACATTTTTTCTTTTCCCCAATGTTGCATTGTTCTCACACCGGCATCTGACTGTCCCTGCCTCCGGGTTGCATGACACAACCGTCAGAGATATGGTGCCTGTTCTGAGTAACGGCTAACAGGTAAGATCAGAAATATTTCTAGAACTTTTCCTTTAATAGTCTTCATTTCTTCTTATTTTGAAATACCTAGACAAGCTTTGGGATGAAGTTGTATCAAAGAAACAAACATCATACAATAAATGTTATGAAGCACATAAACTTCTCTGTAACTATTTATGTGCAAATACCAGCTCTCAGGTCAGATTAGGCACTTTCTGCTTGAGTCTTAGTTTAAAACCCAATCAATAGTATAATAAACTCATACTACATTCCCAATCAGCTTAAGTCTTAGATAAACTGAGTGGTTTTTCTCAAGTAGTGGATTTATTGGTTAACCAAATGCATTAGATATTCGAGTCAAAAAAGCACTAAATCAGCAGATGCTACAACTATAACTCATAAAATAAATTCCTTTAATATTTAAAAGTCTATTTAAATAATCCCTTAGTGAGTTGGAGTCTATGATAATCATCCATCATCATTTACTTATGTTCTATATCAAAATCAAGTGTCGAAATTACTTATTTTCAAAACACTTCTATTTTTTAAGTGCAAAAATCACAACTCATTGTATAAAAAACCTTGAAAAGTCCCTTCCAAAATCAATTGGTATCAAACCCTTTAGCAAAGATAAAACAATGTTCCTTTTAGATACATATGCAAGCTATAAAAATAATATCATGTACTCAGCTTTTAAATTTTAATTACAAAATTAGCAGCTTGTTTTTTTTTTTTTCTAGAGTTAATGTATAGGTTATTCCAAAAAAAAAAAAAAAAATGAAGCAATGCTTCACAGATGTGTATTGTAATACTGGTTTTTGTTAACCACCGTTCATAAAATTTAGTATCAATAACAACATTTTGGAGACATGAATAATTTGATTGTTTTACTATATGTTTTTGGAACAAAGCAAGCATTGAAAAAGTTGATGGTTTTTAAAAAAATAGAATGATAGCACAGTTGAAAATAAATTATGTGAGGCTTTAGTGCATTACAGAGAAAAAGATAGATGCAGTTAGTACCTTTGAGAGAAACCAAAGGCTTTTTGAGTTCGTCTATCTAGTAATCTATCAGGTCACCTAAAATATTTAAACTGATAATAATCCAGATGCTATGTAGAAAGAAATAGAAGAGGGGAGGGGAATGCTACTTGAGGTGCCATATTCTGTATGGCAACTTAGGATATTTGCCTGCTTCGTTAGGAATCTAAGAAATAAACAATAACATAATTAAGAAAATTGCCTTATAAAGAGGGATTGTTGGGGTGTGGTGCAGTCCACGGAGAAGGATCAAGGATAGCAATACAAATGAGATCAGTGATTTCTAAAAAATTGGTCATAAAATAATTACAATATAATGATTGTAGTACCTATAAGTGCACTTTTCTAACCTGGCAAACCAAATATTGCTGAAACACAACTCCAAGATAACATACTCCAACTTAACTCTCAATAAAACTAAGCAAGAATAAGACGGACGCACCACACATATATGAAGTAATTAAAATAATTTTATGAATGCTATATGATCTTTTGCTTAAAAAGTAGAAAAAGAATTTGTTTAGTTGCAAACCTGTAATAATCAACAGAAGTACATTACAGCTAAGATAAGTGCCAGAATAAACCTAGGTACATGAGTACATGGAGCTGATTTGTTACAACAGCATAAACTACCTATGATATTGTTACACCAGTGATATGTCTATATTTGATCTATTGTTTCGATCTATTTTCAGACCAGATATCATGTTTTTAACCACTAAATTGCATTGTTTAAATTGAATATCAATAGAATATGGTACTGCTGCTATTTTGTGGTTGATTTGCAGGAAATAGGCGAAAACATGAAGAGTTCTGACCTTCCCCCACGCGAGTCGCGTCCCACCTGACGCGGGTCGCATCGCAGCCCAGACGCGACCTCAGACGCGACCCTCATTGCGCACATCAGTTCTACCTGACGCGGGTCGCGTCGACTTAACTGCGCCAGGCCCAATTGAGGCCCGTTAAGAAACCTATATATACAGAGGGCCTGACACAGGAAAGGGGATCCACGATTTTTCACAGAAAACAGATCTGATCGGTTTTGAACCGAGAGCTTGGCGCCAGGGAAGAGGAGAGGCGATCTGGAGCCGATCTGGAGCCACGACTTGGAGAAGAAGATTCCAGAAGCCTCGATCCTCTTCACTCCTCCATCTCTCACCATGATTTGCATTCTCTTTCTCTCTTCTATTTTGATTTTGCTCATGTCTGAGTAGATTTGTAGTTTCAGGGGTTTGGATTGTAGTCTGATACTTTGTTTGATTATGCACATGGATTGATTCTGATTGTTATTTCGTGTTTCTTTGATTCTTGTATTATTTGAGATTGCTTGATCTAAATTGCTTGATTGATTCTTGATTGTCTACTGTTGAATGCCTTTGGTATTTCTTCTTGTAATAAGGCCTTGACATTCTTGCAAATTAGGTTAAGTACTTGAGGTAGGTCTGAGATCCGAAAGGTTAGGTCAATAGTAGCCGAGAGGTGAAATTTCCACTTGTTCCACTTGTGGATACCTTTAGTAAACAGAACTGAGAACTTAGGTTTGATTAAACAGCTTGATTAAACCTAGGAAGGTGAAATTGCATTTCCAAACCAAGTCTGCTAAGCCAACACACGAGAGTTGAGGTTTAGTGACATTAGGTACGGTCAATCTAGCCTTACACGACTTAAACAACCAGTTTCTGACATGTGCAGACTCAGCTCAAGGGGCCATGCGGGTCGCGTGAGATAGCACGCGGGTCGCATCACAAGGGTCGCAAGCGAGAGCTTGCGAGTCGCGTGACAGGTCCAGAGTGCTTGAGGGCCACGCGGGTCGCATGCGAGAGTATGCGGGTCGCGTCACAAGGGTCGCATACGAGAGCATGCGGGTCGCGTCACAAGGGTCGCATACGAGAGTATGCGGGTCGCGTGGCAGGTCCAGAGCAGCAATGTTGAAGATGAAATCTGAAACCCTTGAAACGCCTTTTATACAATAGTTTTACTTTCTGACATTATACTTGTTCATACATTTGTTCATTTCATTTGTTCATACATTTGTTACAAAACTTAGGAATAGACAAACACACAACTTTCAAACTTCTAGTACCTAACTAGGTAGAGTAAATATTCAGAATTTGAGTCGTCCCTGTGGATCGATACCTGAATAGACTACACGATGGGATTGTGCACTTGCAGTCCTAGTCAAGAGTCGAACAAGGGTTAAAAGCTACAGATTCGTCTGTAGTGAAACTTTGTTCTCTCACATTTGGCAAAGAACAACCAGCACGCACCAACTTTGTTGACATAGATGTAATAATGTGTTTGGACAACATTGAATCGTTTTTAAGCATTTGCTGGAATATTAAAGAGGTCCTGTGAATTTCCAAATTGGACAGAATTGGCCCGGATTCAAATTCAAAAGTTGAGTTACTCTAGGAGATCCAAACTCAAAGTTTGAGTTACTTGGTAGCAATTGAGACCTTTATATGTTAACTAAAAAATAAATAAATAAAGAGCCTAATTGTATCAATTATTGATGTCATAACCATACGAGGTCGCTATATGTTGAGCTCTTGGCACAAAATGTCTGTATGCATCAGATTCACGCATGCGATGATTGTTTAACCTGCAAGTTCACATATATTAAAAAAACAAACAATTGAGCCCTCGACAGTCATGTGACAGATCCTTTTTAATTGAAAACAAAGTGTATTTTTTTCCGTAAACTTTGTATAAGAAATAGTGATTAGTGCACCTTTTTTGATATGAGGCGTTGTAGTCCAACAACTTGAATTCAAACCAATTGACAAACTTAAATAAAAGAATAATATAGTCTGGCTTAATGGAAATATTTGATGGTGTAATCTTCTTTACTGGTGTTCACTTCATCACCACCTAAATGGACAAACTAAAATTAAAATCTTGCTAAAATCTGCAAAAGAGAAACATAATTTTGATGTATTATTTATTACATCCTTGAAATACTTCAGTAAAGAGTTTTGTCCAGCTGTGCAAACAGGGAAAAAAGACAAAAAACAGAAAATTAAAATAAAACTCATAAAGATGGAGAAAGTTTATCAAACTAACCTTTGATTCATTGACACTAATCGAAAGATTTAAGAAGTATTATGCTGACTGTGCCACCTCAATCTCTTCAGTTACTATGTTAAAGTTGCTCTTTTCCATCATTTGTGTGGTACATGTATAAGTCAAATATAAAATGACATAAGAAGAGCATTTGTTAAAGATTTTCAAATAAGCCTTTCTCAAGTCCAGAAATTCGACAAAGTACCTCATGGGAAGTAAATCATTTGGGCAAATTTTTGTGGAGGTGACTAACATATACCCAGGTCATAAATTCACTATACATTGACAATTCAAAGAAGAAACTTTCACTGGCCAATCATAACTGAAACGACCTTTCTCAATTTAAGTTATTAAATCAATTTCTAATGAGTTGTTCTCGATGTTCTTGTATCTCAATATGAGGCTAATTGTATTGATAAAGACAAATTCATGATGTCTTAAGGTCTAATTGCAGTAACTATATAAGATTTTGGTGTACTTACCAGTTTCAGAATTTACTATAAAAACATGAGCTTGGTTGTACAAAAAAAAAATTACACTCTGGAGCTGATGAGATTTCATTGGTCATGATGCAGTTGAAAGTTTTCTAGTGTCTAAATGCAAAAGATCAAAAAGAAATATGCAAAAGAGCTTACTGCGTGACGAATTGTGGCACTGTGCTGAAATTGTCAGAGTGCAGATGGGTAATCAGTCGCAACAGCTTACTCAAACAAATGGCATCTCAATTTAGTGCCATTTCCTTCAAGAACCCGAGTTGATTAAGCTTCGAGATCGCCTATTCCGTATGCATTTAGGCTCAATTAACCCTTTCCTAATAAGGGTTTAAACAAAAATCACTAAAACAACTAATTAATTTTGGATCATAAGAACAAAAAAAATAAACTAATGGAAAACATAAAGCTCTCTTTCACCTAGCTAAGACATGAGCATCAATATCTCTTATGAAATTGAAAGAAGATCCATAACAGCAATATCGAAAATGAGAAGGCGCGGAGCTGTGCAGGAGAAACACGTAGCGGAGGAGCGACTACATGGCGATCGCGGAAGGAAGGAAAGCGGGAGATGGACCACATGCAGGCTCGCGAGCGGCGCAGGGCGATATTGGCTGTTTTTTTAGCACAATCGCGGGAGACGTGCAAGCCATTATTGGTGGTGTGAAGGTGACGAATGGAAACCTCACCATAAAATAATTTGAGCCGTGGAAACCATATCAGATGGGGAAAAGATAGGGGGAAACTGAATAGGGAAGAGATGAGCAGCAACAGATAATTGAGAAAGTTGAAGCTCATATCTCCAGGAGAAAATGCGCTACAAAGAGGAGGGGGAGAGGTCGCAAAGGAGGCGGGGAGAAACATGTAGCAGTGGGGATTAGTATGTGGCGAGCGTAGAAGAGGGGAGGCAACATCTGGCACAATTGGAGAATTTGTGAGCTGCGCAAGATAGGTTTGGGTTGAGTGACTATGGTTGACATCATGTGAAAATAATCAGATCCATTGAAAGCCAATTGGACGGCAGATAATAGAGATGCTACTGTTCATCGCTGACGTCACATCTCATCCAAAATTAAGGTATTTATAGTTACATCTTTTGCTAATCGTCAAGTATAATATTAAAATTAAAAATCCGACATTAAGAATATGATATATATTATTTTTGGATATAATGCACATAAGAAATAATGAATGAATTTTGACACAAATTTTATCGTCCATCAAATAATTTAAAATTTTATAATGATTTATTGAAAAAAAGTATCTTTTATTGAAATAGTTGTTATGAACTGTTTGATATGATTTTTATATGAAAATATATTACAAATCAAATTTTACGTATACAGATAGATAAAAATGAAATTAATTGATAATCAGTCTTATAATAACTATCCGTAAGTGTGTCATAAAGTACCTAAATGTTGGTGATGATTGAATAATGTTGAACTTATGTTTTGATCCATGAAGAACGCCTGTGTGAGAAAGGTAATTAATATTTCTCTGGTCGTGATAAATAATAATGGTTAGAATTTTTTTTTTTTTTTTTCAAAATTTTTCTGGCTGTGATAGACAACAGCGGCCAGCTCCAGATTTTATTTCAGTTAATTAGCGGTATTTTGATTTCGTTAAGCTGACCGTGATGGTCTATAACGTTCTCTGGACGTTATGGACTATCACGTTTTTTTACAAATCGAATTTTCATGAAATACTTCCTCATTATTGATATTTTTTTATTTATATTTCTATTAATAAAAATTTCAGCCCTTTTGACAAGAAAACCCTGAATCCATATCCTCTGAGGTAACAAAATATTTCTTTTTGAATCACGGCCATCCGATCGGAATCCGGACCAATCCGTCCTGAGGTGAAATGCACCGACGGTCCAGATCCAAACAGAAATATTCTGTTACCTCAGAGGGTCCAAATCGAGCAAACCCTTCCTGCCCTTTGTTAGAAATCATAGAAACCACCGCAAAGCATCGGCCCAAGAGACCAAGTCATTGCTCTGTAACATCACCACACACTCACCTTCTCTGACAGCGACGACTCCATAAACAAATCCAATCCCGCGATTCCTTTTTTTTTTCTCCTCTCTCCTATCCATCCCCTAATTCCAAATTCCCACTCAATACCCTCGAAAAACCCTACATTCCCTCATCAAACAGTGATTCCTGTCTCGCTCACACACGCGACTTTCTGCTTCCTGTCCCTATATATGACCTAAGATTTCTGCTGACCTCCCCTTTACATATGACCAATCCAAACCCTAATCCCACTCCTCCCCCTTCTTCTCCATTGCAATCAAAGGAACAAATTGGGGTTGAAATTGGCACTGCACCGGCACAGGTAGGAGGGGATGCTGAGGACGGGGAAGAGGTGGCTGGAGAGGTAGAGAAGAGACTGGTGACTGGAGAGGAAGCTGATCAGAAAATGGAGGATGTTGGGGCAGAGGATGGTGGTGGGCCCCGCACATCACCGGCCACAGTATTTCGTATCAGGCTCAAGCAACTGCCGTCAAGTCTTCGGCATAAGATGCGGGTCCCGGAGCTTTGTCGCAACTTCAGGTGCACTTTTGATCTTTTCATGTGTAATTAGGAGTAATTTGATGATCAGAGCAAGTTACAGAGTTTCCAGCTAAAGAGATTGTTCGTTTGATTTAGTTATACTGGTAGCCTAAGCAAAGGAGCTGTCTTTTGAACAAAATTTGATCTTGAAATGCTACTGTGGCAATGATATGATTTTTCCTTAATCAGTGCTGTGGCATGGTGTGGAAAGCTAAATGCAATTGCTTGTGCATCAGAGACTTGCGCGAGAATTCCTAGGTGCATCTCACTGTTATCTTATGCCATGTTTTGCAATGAATTTCCAGTTATTATTATACTTTGTTCAATTATTTTGACCTAAAATAGTTTTAGCACCTTTTTTTCAGTGCAAATACAAGCTCACCCTTTTGGATTCCCATACACATTATGAATCCCGAGAGGCCGACTGAATGTGCGGTTTTTAACGTCAGAGCTGGTGAACTTCTGAACTCATGTTAATGGTTTAATCAACCAAAATCACTGCTGGTAACTGGAATTAATGTTTTGTGCTATCAAGCAATCAAAATTGGACCATTTACCAGTTTGACCTCTCCCCTCTATGCACCACATAGCGAGTCACATGAACATAAATACGAGTCAATAGCTTGCTGGAGACAGCAATCTGGATCTCTTCCTGGCATGCCTAAATACTTATTTGTATATTGGACTTGCTTTTCTTTGCTTCGGAGCAAGAGAATTGTATGTATATAAATGTCTGTCATATATTTAAATATTGCTTATGGCATGTTTGGCAGAAGAGCGATAAAAGGAATGGTTCGGCATCTTGTATGATGTTTGTTCCATAAGAAATTAGATAATATTTGACAGTCAGTGTTGAAAGCTATGTTATCAAATAAAAAAATAAAAAATCAGACAAACAAGAGCAACCTTGGTACTATACTCGCATACCGAGGATATAGCAAACCCCTACCTTAGTGAACCATATATCTTGCAACTGATTGTTGGAAGTTAAATTATTAGTATTTATGTACAAATTTGTTCTTTTGGCTAGTTGATTAATAGCTTGATTGCACAGGATATTAATTGCAGAAAGCAATTCACATTTTTTTTAATTTTTTTTCATTTAAATGCTGATTCATAATTCTAAACTTCTAATTCTGTTGAATTTTGTGCCTATTTAATTATGTAATTTACACCTTATTGATCTCGTATCTGTATTTTCTGTACCTTTTTGTTGAACAGATTCTCCCCGTGACTTTGTACAATTTATTGAGTGGTCACCCTGGTCTTGTCCTCGTGCCTTGCTAGTGGCCAACTTTCATGGGAGAATCACTATATGGACCCAGCCTACTCAGGTATGTTTTGTTACTCCTATAGCTTTAGGGTACAATTGGATAGTCAAAGGAATAGTGCAAGAATAATTTCTATCGGTTTAGTGTGTTAGAATAGTGTGAGAAGACCTAATCCAAAAAGTGTGGGGAGAGTGCTGTCCCAGTGCTATTAAGAACGATGCAAATGTTATTTGGATTGTATGATTTGGAATAGTGCTAATCTGAAGAGAGCTCAGTTTGCTACTCCATCGAGATGCTGGGTTAGCTAATAATGCTAAATATTTGCTAATCCAGTGCTATCTTTAACTTGTCAGGGAGCGTTTGAATTTCAAGTTAATGATAATAAATTAATAACGATGCTATTCTGGGGACAGGGCTCTGTAACCCAAACATACCCTAATTGATTTAGCTTAGTCCCTCGAAAAGTTAAGGCTGCCGGCAAAGGCACTTTGAGCAATTATGTGTATTTGCAAATTTGTTCTTTGGAGTTGAGACTGGGTTTGTTTGCTAATCTATTACCATCTTTTTCCATCTAACGAGGACTCATATGATCGCTTTGTTCAATTTATTGTTGTTCAGGGTCCAGTTAATGTGGTACATGATGCTAGCACCTGGCTATGTGAGCATGAGTGGCGTCAGGATCTTGCTGTTGTGACCAAATGGTTATCCGGCATGTCTCCAGTATGTTATATAATCTTAAGAAAAACAATTCTACAACTTTTCTTTTGGCATTCACTAAATCATTCTTTTAATTATACAGTATAGATGGCTTCCCTCAAACTCTAGCAGCTCTTCTAATCAAAAAGTTTTCGAGGAAAGATTTCTTCAACAGTCCCAAACTTCAGGTTGATCTCACAATGACTTAAGAAGTACAGTAAAAAGAAATTTCATCTCAACTGTTTCTTTATAAAACTTCTCTTATGTTGCAGTGAAGTGGCCAAACATTCTTTGCATTTGTTCGGTGTTTTCATCTGGATCTGTGCAGCTTCACTGGGCCCAGTGGCCTCCACAAAATGGGGCACATGCAAGATGGTTTTCAACCAGCAAGGGGCTTCTCGGGGCGGGCCCCAGTGGTATAATGGCTGCAGATGCCATCATTACTGAATCTGGGTCTTTACATGTGGCTGGGGTCCCACTTGTCAACCCATCTACTGTGGTGGTCTGGGAGGTGATGCCTGGACCAGGAAATGGTTTTCAGGTATGTCAACTACACATATGTGAAATACAGTAATTTTTCAGCTTGCGGCCTTCATTAGATTGTTATGTTCTTGCTTTCCCCTTGGTTTTCAACCGAACGGAAAAAGTTTCGATTAAATAATTCGGTTTTGGTTCGGTTGAATTTTTGAATTACTTTGATTTTTTATATTTGGTTTGGTTTAGATGTTTCAAAACCGAAAAGACCGAACCGAATGATGTGTAATATCAGCAACTTATATATATTTGGTTAGGTTTATATTTGTTCGGTTTTTGAATTACTTTGGTTCGATTTTTTATATTTGGTTTGGTTTTTATGTATGGAATTGGAAAATGTGTGTAATGTCAACAACATATATATATATATATATATATATATAGATAGATAGAGAGAGAGAGAGAGAGAGAGAGAGAGGAGGGTTCCAATACCTCATGCTCTTCATACCTCATATTTTATATCTTCGTTTTCAAAGTCTAAACTGTTGCTCCGAACTGCTCAACATGATATCCATACTAAAATATACTTGGGGTTGAAATTTTATAATTTTTGGAACTTTTTTACTATTTTTTAAGATAGATACGAAGTCACTGTTTTTGGACTGTTAAAAAAACAGTGATTTTCTACCCATCTTAAAAAATAGTAAAAAATTTCCAAAAATTTCATCCCCAACTATATTTTAGTATGGATATCATGTTGAACGGTTCGGATCGACAATTTAGACTTTGAAAATGAAGATATAAAATATGAGGTATAATGAGGTATGAAAGGCATGAGGCATTGGAACCCTCCTCATATATATATATATATATAATTCATATTTACTTCTATGATTATTAAATGTATTTGTGCATGTATTGAGTTTTGACATTTTAAGATTTAATCTCTTATTTTGGTTCAACCAACAACAACAACATCAACCAAGCCTTTAGTCCCAAACAAGTTGGGGTGGGCTAGAAATGAAACCCAATAATAATTATAAAGTTAAGGTAAATATCTATGGGTTTCATTTCATGAGAGAATGGCTGTTTTTCGACCATTGGTCTATCGTTGGCTCGCCACGCCTATCACGAACCTCCTTTATTTTGGTTCAACCAAACAAACCAATATTTATTTTGGTTCGGTTCTTATTCGGTTTGTTAGGTTATATTTTTGAAAATCAAATAAATTTTTGGTTTGACTATTTTAATTCGGTTTAACTGAACCGACCCAATGAATACCCCTACCCCTCGCCACCCGATTGCATTGACAGTCTCTTTATTTTCAGGCAACGACAAAGATAAACACAGCTGGAGGAGTCCCACCATCTCTAAACCCACCGAATTGGACTGGTTTTGCACCGCTAGCAGCCTATCTCTTTAGCTTGCAAGAGTACCTGGCCTCTGAGACAACTCACGGGAAGAAGCAATCAGATCATGAGATGGAGGCTGCCTCAATCCATTGTTCCCCTGTCTCTAATTTTTCAGCTTATGTCAGCCCTGAAGCGGCTGCACAGTCTGCCACGACCACCACATGGGGCTCCGGTGTTACTGCTGTTGCTTTTGACCCTACCCGAGGTGGCTCAGTCATAGCTGTTGTAATAGTTGAAGGTACTCTTTCTTTGTATTATTTTTTTTTTCTGAGACTAGAAGTTCACTGTAGCTTGAAATGTATTGTGTTTTTACTTGGTTGTTGGGTTTTGAAGGGGATGCATAATAGTTGGTTCTAAACTTAATTTTGCTGGAGGCTGAAGAAGTAGTTCATTCTGTGATTATTGAACTTGTTTTCAGTCTCTCCTTTTTCTGAAACAGTTCTTTGTATGCTCTTCGGGTATCATTTCATATTCTTCTAGGTATTTAGATAATTTGAACATGCTGCACCTGTTGGTAGAACTGCTAATATGAAAAACATGCTTAGGTAGCCCTTTCCTCCTAAAAAGGTTACTACACAATTAGATGAGTTAATCTTTCCGATTTGCAGGGCAGTACATGTCTCCATATGACCCAGATGAAGGGCCATCGATAACTGGATGGCGGGTGCAGTGCTGGGAGTCCTCTCTGAAACCCGTCGTACTTCACCCGATATTTGGCAATCCTTGTGGCCAGACCCCTATGCAAACTGTATGGATTATGAGAGTCAACCAAAGCATCCCTCCAACAGATGACCTGAGAAATCCCCAAAATTACACTCCTGCCCCATCTACATCTCATGACCAAAATTACTCGTCTGACTGCAGTGTTGAAAGGGCCAATAGGCTTAGTTTTGACCCCTATGACCTTCCTAATGATGTCAGACAGCTTGCACAGATAGTCTATTCGGCACATGCAGGTGAAGTAGCTGTCGCATTTCTTAGAGGTGGGGTCCATATTTTCTCAGGCCCCAGTTTTAACCAAGTGGATAGTTATCATGTCAATGTTGGGTCGACCATTGCAACACCAGGCTTTTCATCGAGCGGTTGTTGCCTTGCATCTGTGTGGCATGACACAGTTAAGGATCGAACCATATTGAAGATTATTCGAGTGCTTCCTCCTGCTGTATCAGGCACGCAAGAGAAGGTTAGCTCGGCCATGTGGGAGCGTGCAATTGCTGATAGGTATGGTGCACCTACAGTTGCACAATGGTGTATTTCTTTCATTTATGCCAACATTGTGGGATTGAGATCCTCGATAGTCCTTGGAAAGGTGAGGTTGTGTCGAGATTCATGCTGAGTCCCATTAAAACCCACTTGCTAAACGATCCAACAGTTCTTGGGCACAGTAAACCTTTTCCAGCGCTCTCAAGGATAAGCACCCAACTTTGTGTTGTGCTGATCTTTTACTCAAAAACTGATTAACTAAAATTTTGGTATTTACTGGGAGGTCATAGCCCAAAACAAAGAATACTGTCAAACAAGTATGACTGAAACTATCTTTATTTTTTTTATGCAACAATTTTATATGTGCAGGTTTTGGTGGAGCTTGTTGGCTGATGTTAATTGGTGGGATGCTGTTGGTTGCACACAGAGTGCTGCTGAAGATGGCATTGGTAAGAAAAATGTTATTCATAGCCGTATTCCTTCCATGATAGGAGCATTATTTGTGCTTATTTACTTGTGTGTTAATTTTATGGTTGTAAATGACTGTTTTTTTTCTTATTACTATTCAGTTTCACTAAATAGTGTAATTGCTGTACTGGATGCTGACTTCCATGCTCTTCCTTCAATGCAACATAGACAACAACATTGCCCTGTAAGTAGTACTTTCAACTTGATGTATGTTTGCTTGATCAAATTAACATACTTTACGTTCCTCTGAAGCAAACATAAATAAAAAATGTAAGTACTATATAGATCTGTTTCTACTAAATTGTGGGCTTCTGATCATCTTCTCCACAGAACCTTGACCGCATCAAGTGTAGGCTCTTGGAGGGTACAAATGCACAAGATGTGCGTGCACTTGTTTTAGATATGCAAGCAAGGCTATTATTAGAAATGTTGGGCAAGGGTATTGAATCTGCACTTGTAAACCCTTCAACTCTACTACCTGAGCCATGGCAGGCAACTGGCGAGACACTTTCTGGAATTGAATCTGACAAGATGACTGTAGAACAAGCTTTAGTCCCCAGTATCCAGGTCTTCTACACTTCAAATTCAATCTTTCGACATTTTTTTTTTTTTTTTTTTCATTCCAAAAGGAAATGCATTTTTATTTGGCTAATTATTGTATGCACAATAACGTGAAGGCCTATGTGGATGCGGTGCTTGATCTGGCATCACATTTCATTACCCGCCTGAGAAGGTATGCTAGCTTTTGCCGGACATTGGCTAGCCATGCTGTCGGGGCCTCCTCTGGTCCCAGCAGTGCAAGGAGCATGGTCGCAAGTCCTCCTCATAACAATTCTCCATCACAGACAGCAAGTCAGGGTGAGAAGATTTGATATCCCATCCGTATTGAAATTCGAATGCTTAGAAATGAGTTTATCATCTTGTCTTTGTTGGTAGCTCAAAAGTATATCAGCATTTCAAATTTTGAGACGATATTAAATCAATTTCTTGATCCTTTCATTCTACTTCAGGAGCTCAAAATGGAGTTGCAGCTGCGACCACAGGGAGCTCCCAGATGCAAGAGTGGGTCCAAGGTGCAATTGCAAAAATAAGCAACAACAGTGACAGCTCTTCTACCGCCACATCAAATCCGATGGGTTCCCGCTCATCTTCTTTCATGCCTATAAGCATCAATACAGGAACATTCCCAGGGACACCAGCTGTGCGGCTTATAGGAGATTGCCATTTCCTTCACAGGCTGTGCCAGTTATTACTATTCTGTCTGATCTTTCGAAGAAGGCAGTCACCACGGTTATTGAATAATAATCCGCAGAAGAATTTGGATCCGGCTCTTCAAAAGATGCAGGGTATGACTAATGGGAAGGTGGAAGCAAAATTAGAAGAGGGGCAGGGGATTCGCAGTGGGGCCCCTGGAGCAAAAGGGCCCGAAGACAGTTCCTTGAGTAAGTCTACAAGGTTGGGATCTGGTAATGCAGGCCAGGGATACACTTCTGAGGAGGTAATAACCTTTCTTATTGTTTTTCTTGTTTGCTTTTGGTGGTGACTGTTACATTGACAGCAGTTAGGCACTGCTGGACCACTGGATATAGGGAAAAGATCTCGATGTACTGGTATTAGTTAGGTTGCCACTGGACCCCACTCCACCCCCTCTCTATGCAAAGTAATTTGGTTTTTTCTTGTTGATTTGACCCAGGTGTACCATTGGTGATATTGTTCCTGGTTAACTGGTTTCTCTTCTGTATTTCATAAATTACTGTTCTTGGTACTTTGTATTACATTGCTGCAATTTTGTAGAGGGCAATTGTTTTATTCTCAGCTCATTTTTTTTTATCAGGTCAAGGTTCTATTCCTAATTTTGGTTGACCTCTGTCGAAGAACAAGCCAACTGCAACACCCTTCGCCGCCCTCTCTGGTGGGTACCAATAATATCATAATAAGGCTTCACTATATCGATGGCAACTATACTGTGCTACCAGAGGTGGTCGAAGCAGCCTTGGGACCCCACATGCAGGTCAGTTCCATTAGAGTACTCATTGGGACCAATTTACTGTTTGGTGACAAGTGTTTTTATCTTTACTCTTTCAAACAAAGGATCAGTAAATGTACACATAAAATGGGGTTGGGATCTATTGAAAACTGATCAACTTGACAACCTTGAGAACATTTCTCAAATCAAGATGAAATGAAACTTTTTTAAAACTACAAAAAGAATTTTACGTGTCGTTAGCCTTATAGATTGGTTGTATATCAATACCATGCAATTTGAGTGTCATTTGATATTCCATCAAAGGCTGTTGAATATCGACCGCTGCAAGTTGAAATCCTTTGGTGAACAGTACAACTTCCATCAAAATTCATCATTTTTCATGTGTATGATATGCATAAAGTATTGACCACATGCCAACTGTTGGATTTCAAATTTGTTGTTATTTTCGACAATTGTCAAGAGTGTCAACTTTAACCCATTGTTAGTGAATTCCGACCCGGAAATAAACTAAGAAGAATTGTAGAAAAGAGTTGTTTGCAGTGGGCCAGTGGCGCAACCTAATCCAACCATATGGATATCATGTGCAACTAAGTGCTAACTACCTTAACAAGTGGTTAAACATCTATCTTTACAACAACAAAAATTGCAAAACTAATTGCACATTTCTTACAAAAGGGCCTCCTGTATTACTAAGAAATCCAAATAGTGGCCCCACCTAAAGTTAGCCTTTGATACTTTTAGTCTTGTCATTAGTGGAAGGATTTAAAATATGCTTAACTGGTTATTAAAAACATAATACTAACAGTTGATACTTAACTGACAATAGTAGTTTTCGTATTTAATTTCTCTACAATGGAGTATCTTAATGGTGGGTGCTTCATTGCAATTTATTTCTAATATAAAGCACTTTTGCAAATTTCTTGCAATTCAGAGAAATCCTCATTTCATTGACTTCCTTTTATTTATTTTTTATGAATTATTTTTTTGCTTAGAATATGCCCCGTCCTAGAGGAGCTGATGCGGCTGGCCTCTTGCTTCGTGAGCTTGAACTCCATCCCCCAGCTGAAGAGT
This sequence comes from Carex parvula, assembly GCA_025461045.1. Classification (NCBI taxonomy): domain Eukaryota; kingdom Viridiplantae; phylum Streptophyta; class Magnoliopsida; order Poales; family Cyperaceae; genus Carex; species Carex parvula. Next base: position 756,336 of record JAJGRW010000658.1, on the reverse strand, counting down.
GGCACAGACGTAATATGTTTGGTGGTCCATGGTCTGATCCTGACGATATGGGCCCATTGGATAACCTGCCAAAGCTGAAGATCGAAGATCCCTCTGATGTAACCATGATGGAAGCGGATCTTTATAGCTATAGTGGGCCCCAAGGACTCTGGCCCAGGAAAAGGAGGTTGTCAGAAAGAGATGCTGCATTTGGCTTGAAAACTTCGGTTGGGCTGGGAACTTATCTCGGCATTATGGGATCGAGGCGTGATGTCATCACGGCTGTTTGGAGAACAGGTCTGGATGGTGTGTGGTACAAGGTGAGTTTTAAGTGTTTTAGTTCGGAAATTAATCAAATTATTCATAAGAAGCCCAAGGTTTAAACTGTGCTTGTGCTTTTCTGATTTCTATTACCTCTTCTTTCTTAGAGGGTTCAAATACCTCCATTTTTTAAATTTAATAACTCAAAATTTTAAATTTAAATGTCAAAATAAAATCATTATATATGATCTACATCATTTTTTCTATGCACATGTAAAAGATTATGACATTTCAACTTTGTTTTGATTGTTATCAAGAGCTTGCAAAAATACGCTGATGTGGATAATTTCTGGACGTCGATTTTTCAACGTATCGATTAAAACAAAACCCCAAAGTGATAATTTTTTGTGTGCATATAGAAAATAACATAGTTCACATCTAACGGTTTTATATTGACATATAAATGTTATAATTCTTGTTATTAGAAAACAAAAAATGGAGGCATTAGAACCCTCTCTATTTAGAGTAGACAAGTCTCCAAGCTTAATCCTCTGAGGAAAGAATTTTTCTAATGCACCCTACTAAACTCTTATATTTTTTAATTTGAGGCACTATATCCGTATATTTCTGGTAGTGCATAAAGGGTTTTTGTTTCTCATAGTCTAGTCAAGTGCCGCATGCCTAGCATAAGCTATTTTATTTTTCTTTTTACTAATGAATATGCTCGACTCACGCTCCTTAAATTTAGTGGGTTTAAATAATTAAATTATTTTTATTTGCAGTGCATAAGATGCTTAAGGCAAACCTGTGCATTTGCACTGCCAGGAGCAGGTAACCCATCAAATGAGAAAGAAGCATGGTGGATTAGTCGATGGATACATGGCTGCCCGATGTGTGGAGGGACGTGGGTTAGAGTTGTCTAAAACTTTGAAATGTTAACATCCTATTTTTGAAACTCGCCCTTAGTTTACTAACTTGTTCTTGTACAATAATATTTTGTAGTAACACGATTGATCTCACAAAATTGCGAAGGGCATGAAATTTTGTGTTTGTGATGTACATTAGGGAGGTGTTTTATCAAATGTTTAGAGATTGTTAAGAGGATCCATGTAATAAGATGAGACCTCTAGAAAGTAGAAGCTGATTTGCCACAAACTTTAAATTCCTTGCATTCTGTTTTCCCAAATTATAATAATTATATTCACTTTTTCAATGAGGATAAAATTGAAATAAACAATGGCTTAATCTAAGAACTATGCTTGAGAAACAAAAAGAATAGCTCTTAAATTCCTTTGAATGTGAACTTTTTTTTTATTATTCGCAGACCAAAACAGAATGTTTTCTGCAAATAAGATAAAGTAGCTCTTTCTAAAAAAAAAATGAAATAAACGATTCTATATCTTATAGCCATCTTTTTTCCCTCTTTGCCCGGACCTACTTAATTATCATTTTCATTTTAGCGGCATTGGCATCGGGTAAGTGGGGGCGGAGCGGACCAATGGGCATCACACTAGATGTGGTCCTATGTTATGCGGATTATGTGCGCATGAATCTTGTTACAGATCGAACAACTCTTACCGGACAATTCGGTCTGATGCCCATCAGATCGCCCCCACTCTGGTATGAACCAACCCTTCTCTTGCAGTTTAGGATACTAAGTTTCGGTAAGCTGGGTTGCTTTGGTCCATGGTCCATGCACTAGAACGAGAATTTTTATTCATAGAAATTAATAAAATGAGAGGTACGAAAACAGAAAGAGTGATTGGTTTGCAACATTTTTAGAAAGATCATGATCAACAGTCCCGATTCAAAGTATATATTTTATTTATTTATTCGACACAACTTAACAGAGACTATTGATAGAAAAAAAAAAAATTATTTAAACTTTGAATTGGGACCAATGATCTTGATCCGAAAATTTTAGATCGGAACCATTGATTCTAATATTTCTATTAATGTTATAAATCAAACACTCTTTATATTTCTATGGATAAAAAATTATCAGCCTCCCCCCTTGAGCTGCAAATTTTAAATACGAGTCTCTTTCGCACCAATTCCAACAGTTGACAATCATCTAAAATACCCAGTTTCGAAAATATTACAATATTATTGCCTTACTCTATACGCATGTTAGAATTATGTGGTGTGTGCATAGTTCAAATTGTGTATACAAAAATTTGAACGCCTACGTCTAACATTTTGAATTCATGCGTTCAAAGAAGACCTTCCCAGTACATTAATTCAATCTGATTTGAGACGGTACGTAGTTTTGACATTGTTTCGTAAAATACTGTAAACACTATTTCAAGTTTTGTTCAGAAACAATAATATTAGTGTCACTGTTTATGACATTAGAACAGACCTAAGTTTTATATCTTGATAGTGGAGAATATGACAAACTGGAATTCGATTGAAAAATATGCTTTTTTTTTAATTCAAACAGCTCATTAGATGAAGAATATATTATAAAGTGAGACTCGAACAACAATTAATTACAATTTTATCCAATGTTCGACCTAAATAATATCCGCAACTCAGCTAATTGATTGATATATAAATAATAAGTACTTGAGAGTTGCACCGTAAAAAAAATTTAAAAGTTGCCGGTGCGCAGATTCTGTCTGCGTACTATTTTTTACGAGTGCGCATATCAGGTATGCGCATCAAATCTCTGCTTTTTTTTTAGAATCAGACTACAGGTTCGGACATCAAGAAAAAAAAAACAATTTGGTGTGCAGAAAAATAGTGCGTAGACTGGTCTGCACATGGCAAGATTTGAAAATTTTTTAAGTCAGTGGTAATGTTATAATTTTGAAATTTGAGGGTGGTAACAAAAAATTTCGGATAAAATAATAACCGTTGTCAGATTGGTCATGAAACCATAAATAATAATAATCATAGAAGGAAATTAATGCTTCACCAGATCATACAATTAAATGATAGAAATTAATGCTTCACCAGATCATACAATTAATTGGGCAGCACTATATTCTGGTATCCATGTTGTACCAATTTTTCTAGATACTTTTTTGAAATCTGCTTGTGGCCCCCACATAGATATATATTTCTATTTTTTTCGGTGAGCTTTTCATAAAAAATAATGGTAGCATCAGATTCTTTTTTTTATGTTTTTTTCAGAGAGGGAAAGCATAATTCCAGCTAGAAGTGATTGTGCACTTTAAACTAATAATAGCGCCCAGTACAGGTTCTATGATAGTTTGTTTCTTTTATAATATAAATAATATCTTGAAAGCAAATACACAAATTACAGGTTATATGAATATACGGGTATAAATGTATAAATATTAATAATAATTATTCTTGAACAGCCTTTCAATTTGTTTATTTATTTAGAAATTTATAATATAAATGTAATATGAATATTATATAAAAAATGTTGAATTAGGCAACGTTGCAGGCATCTAGACATTATCAGGATCATAGATATTTTGAATAGTTATTTTCTCTAAATATTTTACAAGAACTAATAATTTAATTGGTTTAGATACATCATGACAAGTATAAAGAGCTTGGACTTTCCGATTGACATCAAGTAAAAAGGTCAAATCTTTCTCCACAAAAAAAAAAAAAAAGTAGTTAGTTGGATGTTTTAGTAAGAGGTCATAGAGTATATGTTACGTTGTGCTAAGGAGGTTTAAGTAATATGAGGTTATCGTAATTTGTAATGCTTACAAAAAGTAAAAATATTTTGAAAAATATAAAGTTTAATTTTTAAGGATATTTTAATATGAAAATTATGTTGAACGGTTTAAATTAACTATTTGAGTTTCGAAATAAAAATATAAATTCATAGCACTGATCAATGTTTTTAAAATGCGGTTGCATGGGCAGTATATGCGTATGTGGTGGTCTTCCGTATACATAATCTCATGCAATCACATTCATGAGGACGCATATGCGGTCTATGCGGAATTGAAAGACCCAAAAATTATTTTATGTTGGAGAAATTAGAATCCATGACCTTTAAATATGATAAAGGGTATAAACAACTATGCTAGACAACTTTTATGATAGAAATTAGTTTTATTTTATCTATTTTTGTTTAAAAATGTATAATAAAACTGTATTATATTTCTACATATAAATTCACAAGTGTAACCGCATACCGCATATACGGTATACAGTGATCTCCTACATGCATAAACAAAATCACATTTAAAGTATTGACTCAAACTATCCGCACGTTACAAAATACCATAAATTCACTGATTATAATATAGTAAATAAAGTTTCAAAATTATTTTCTCTTTACTCAACAGAAAATAATTTTACTGTACTTTACAATACCGGGACTAATTTGTCTTACTCAAGTAACTGTCTACGCAATTCCCAAAATACAAGGGCGTCTAATTTTTACACAAATTGAACTTTGAACAATCCATCTTTGATTTATACAAGACTTTCACAAAATCAACTATACTTTTTTTCTTTATTATCAAACCTAAGAAACAAACTAAAAAAAAAAAAAGTCATCTACAACTAATAATAAAATCTTTCCAGAAATTAATCAACTATCTTTCAATTTCCACGCCCTTGTTATTGCCATTGATATTTCTAACGGTCGGCGGTTCGACATCCATCGGCACCACCATCCCGGCCTCCCTTCGACTCTTCATCTTAATAAGCCCGTAAAGCTTCTTAATTTCCCTCACCGGTGCATTTTCCTTCTCGTTTGAATCGTCATGGTTATCTCCATCCTTCGCCGCATTACTCAATCGGCTTCCACCAAAACTCTGGCTAATCCGCCTCATTGTCGAGCTACTCTTCACCTCAGATGCTGCATGTTGTAACGCATTAATCACGGTCTTAATTGCACGTGTCGGGGATCGTCGGTTCGCGATCATAATCTCGCTCACCTCAGCATGACTAATCTGTGCGCCGGTTTGAAACCCTTCTTCGACATGTTGAAATAACTTGTGCTCATTTACACCTAGGTAACTACTTGCAAGTGCTTTAAACCCGTCGAAATCACACATGGGGAAGTGGATGTGCACATCGAGTCTACCGGGTCGGAGTATGGCCTGGTCGACTCCATCCTTTTCCCGACTCATGGTGAAAACCATCACCCGCTCCTCGCCACAGCATGAAAAGATGCCATCCATGATTGAGAGGATACTAGCTGTGCCCGAACTGCCCGTTTCTTCAAGGTATCTATCGAGGTCTTCCATGAGGATGAGAGAACGAGGTGAGGTGTGCATTAGAAGAGACCGGAGTTCTTCGGGCCCGCAACGTGACATGTCTATGTCGTAAATGTCAAAACCGAGAAATCTTGCCATAGCGGCCACAAAAGAGGATTTACCCGTTCCGGGTGAGCCGTAGAGAAGGTAACTACGCCGCCATACTCGTCCCAACCTATGGTAATACGCACGGCCTTCAAGGAATCCTTCTAAGTCGGTGCGCACACGAGTTTTGAGGTTTGAATCCAGGGCCAATGTGTCAAGTGTTGCCGGGTGAGTGAAGGGAATCAAGACCCATTTGGTACCATCCTTGCCGGTACCGGTATTGGTAAAAAGATGTAACTCGCGACGGTTCAAGATAAGCTTATCTGCTTCAGACTCGAGATGCAATAGATAAGGTCGAAGGACACGTACTCTATCCTGTCGGCGCACCCGGAGCACGAGGCGATCATGACCTGAGGAAGGTTTGGTCCATGTAACATGGATTCCACGGAATGAATCCCGGGCCGTTTGACTGGGACCCAGTTGCAGAGAGAAATCATTTGATCGGGAAGCAGAGGAGAAGAGAGAAGCTGAGTCTGATCCCTCAAGGGTAGGAAGAGATGCCACGTAGGCTACCGCTTTCCGGTACAGAGGGTTTTCTTGGGAGCTTGTATCGAACCGCGGTACATCAAAATACTGGTACACTTGAGCCCATTCGCCTACCCGATACCAGCACCAGGCAAAGAGATGAAGCAGAGATTTATACGAAAGCACAATTCTTAGAAGAAGAAGGAAGACAGCAAGATAACCAAAAACAGTGAGAAGGTTCATGCTGGTAATTGAATTGAGTTTTTGAGGAGAAGAGAGAGAAGGAACAGAGGTTTTATATGAAGATTGAAGAGGGAGGTGAAATTAATTGGCGGGGTTAGATTTGGAAAGGTCAAAAAGGGAGACTGGCGAGAGAAAGGGGCAGTGCTCTACGTAACAAGTGTAGGTGAGGAAGGAGAGAAGCACAGATAAGGAAAGAGGTGAAAAGAAGTCACCTTTGAAAATTTCGATGGCGTGCTGGTCTCAAGGGTCGCCTCTTCAAGTTTGGGGGGGCTTTTTGTTTTGCTTTGTATTCATACTTCACCAAAGGAATAAATCTTAATTTTATATTCCAAATTTAATGAGAACAACAGTTGTACTGGATAATTTCTTTCCTATTCTGATTTTGTGGTGTTTGTAAAGAATGACAAGCAGCTGTTCATCAAAACAGTTTAACATTTATGATCATGTTAAATTTTAAAATAAACAAAACGCATAATTTTGGATGAAGATATTGACAGAGTAATTTGTGCTTTGTGCAGCGTACATGGAAGATAGTCAAAACAGCACTGCATATGAATTGTGCGCTGCATGAAGCAAATACTGCTCTGTCAATATAATTACCCATAAATTTAGGAACGGGCAACAAATAATGTTCCGATTTTTTTATCTATACCATTCGAAAAATAATAAAATTAAATGTACCATCAATTTATCAAAATTTTGATTTATATCACAATGCTGAGGGAATGCTGAAATCAGTGTTGTAAATAATAGCATGCGCTCGTCGGACGAACAGTGTATTGCCAAGCGATCAATCGAGAATAATTGGAAATAATTGGCCAATTAGTCGAGAAAATCCATAACAGTTTGGTCACTGCCGACGACCATCGACTGATTAATCAGACTAAATGGATGTTCTTTACAACACTGGCTGAAATATTTATTGTTTGATTTTCAGGCCGAAATTGCAGAATTATTTAGCCATAGCGGCCACAAAAAATGATAAATCAGAATTCTGATAAATCGATGGTATATGTTTAATTTTATATTTTTATGATCTGAAAAAAAAAATTGGGATAATGTTATATAAGAAGAAAATGGATAGATCCATTTGAAAAGAACTGGAGGAAGAGGATAATTAATGGTCTCGCGCGGATGGCTCGACGTGGGTCCTGTGTATATCTGCCTAGGGCTGTCAAAAAAGCTCGCGGCTCGCTCGTGACTCGTCTCTAGCTTGCTCGCTAACAGCTCGCTCGGTAGTGGACCGAGCTGTTAACGAGCCAGCTCGGTTCAGGCTCGGGCCAAAATAAACGAGCTGAGCCAGGGGTCAGCTCGGCTCGTTAAGCTACAGTGGATTTAAGGTTTAGCCCCGTATAATTTTAAGTCTAGTCTCATTTTCAAAGGCGCAATTATGCAAAATTGATGTATTTTCGGTTTGGGAAGAAATAATATGGGCTTCAGTTGCTTGAAGATGTGCCTGCTGGACGATTTCTTAAATTTTTTGAATGAGCTTTCTTATTTTTTATTTTTGAATTTGTATAATAACAACCCAATAAAGCCCAACGAGCCAGCTCGTCAGCTCGCGAGCTAGCTCGGGCTGGCTTGTCACAAGCTGAGCCAAGACTTTTGGCTCGGGACCCCTAGGTCCGGCTCGCTCGGCTCAGGCTCGGGCCAGAATTAACGAGCTGAGCCAAGGCCCAGCTCGGCCCGAGCCAGCTCGTTTACAGCCCTATATCTGCCTGTTGTCGCCTAATGATCGATTCCATATCCTCTGAGGTAACATAATATTTCCTTTTAGATTTGGACCGTCTGATCGGAATACGGCCTCTTTAATATTCATGCAGATGCTGTTTGAACGGTCATGATCCAAACATAAATATTCTGTTACCTCAGGGGATACGAATTCCTAATGATCTGGATATCTTGTAATAAATATTTTATACCAGATCAGCAATTTCTGGCTGGAAAGAAGTTTCTCTCTCTTTTTCTAGCTGTTCAAATTAAATCTAGCTAGCTTCCACGGACGGACACATATATTTTTTTGTGACCAATAATATTAGTTTCTCATACTTATTCATTTTGGCATCTTAATTTTAAAATGATGTTTCTTTTTCCCTAACCGGCCCCCATATTTGTCCCCAGTGCATTTTTTTAAATTTTGACTTTTTTCGACTTTTGCTGACCCCGCCGTGTCTTTCTCTCATTGGCCAACACCTTTATTTGCTCTCCGGTACTTCTACTTTTAGCAAATTATTTTTTTCCGTCGTTTTTTTTTTTGACAAAAATCTTGAAATCACAACTTTATTCAGTGCCGGACCGCCCCTGGATTTTAAAAATATATTAAAATCTATATGTTCGTACCAACTTTGTTTCTTCCTGAATTTTTTTCTACTCTCCTCTGAAATTCTAATCTATAATTTGGGTTAAAATTAGAATCCTTGAATTCGGATTGGTTTGGTATTAGAATTAAAGTTAGAGCATTAAAAATTATAAGTTAGAATATTATTTTAAGAGGAGGGTTCAAATGCCTCCATTTTTCATGCCTCCACCATGCCTCCATTTTTGAAAACTTTAATAACTCAAAATTTTAAACTTAAAAATCAAAATAAAACCGTTGGATATGATCTAAATCATTTTATCTATGCACTTGTAAAAAATTATGACATTTCAATTTTGTTTTGGTTGTCATCAAGAGCTTGTAAAAAACGCACTAATGTGGATAATTTCTAGACGTTGATTTTTCAACTTATTGATTCACATAAAAACAAAATCAAAATGTGATAATTTTTTATGAGCACATAGATAAAATGATGTAGATCATATCCAACGGTTTTATTTTGACTTTTAAGTTTTAAATTTTGAGTTATTAAAGTTTTTAAAAGTGGAGGCATAGTGGAGGCATGAAAAATGGAGGCATTTGAACCCTCCTCTTATTTTAATCTAGTATCTGATTATTTAATGGATTTGAACTCAATTAGCTATTTAAATCCGATTCGCTAGTTTTTTTACCTCTCCTGACGAAAATCCTGGATATTTTCCTGACTTTATTTCTTATTTTCTAAGAGATTTTTGAGATTTTTGATAGAAATACATAGTTAATATTCAATAATTACAGTTACGTGTAAATTTCTCCAATAATATAATAATTAAAATTAGTATGAATATTCGTATTTGCATGTTTTAACACCTAGTAGTATAAATCTTGACATTTAACAACATACGTATAAAAATCAGAAATTTTTAACAACTGACTTTGCAAATCTAAAAATCTAACAAAGAATATATAAACACCTAGCGGTACAGATACTTGGAGAATGTCTTCATTTTTGTGCTTTTATTATGTTTTCACTTTTTTAATTTTTTAATAAAAAAATTAGAAAAATTTATATGTCAAAATAAATTTATTAGATATGATCTATATTATTTTTACATGCACATAAAAAACTATCACTTTTTATTTTGGTTTATATTAATCAATAAGTTGAAAAAATAAAGTCCAAAATTTATTCATATCAGTATATTTTATATTTTACAAGCTCTTGATACTAATCAAAACAAAATCAATATGTCGTGATCTTTTACGTGTGCATAGAGAAAATGATAAAGATGACATCTAACTGTTTTATTTTGATATTTAAGTTAATTTTTTTAATTATTGTAGTTCTAAAAATAAAGACATAATAGAGATACAAAAAATAAAAATATTTTAACCCTCAGTTATAATTTGTATGATATGTATAAATACAAAAAAAAAGTTTTTTGAAGTATAAACACTTGACTATGCACGTGTTGTTGTTGTTTAGTCTCATAAATAGTGAAATAATTAATTAGGAGAACAATTTGAGAAATTGGAGTTGGAAAATAATTTGACGCTCTCTTAATTTTATTTGTTTTTTAATTTATATAAGGGTAAGTTGGTAATTTATTAGTTGGAACTGCTAATAACCGAAACATCATTATATCTATATATGTGTGTGTGTGTCTGTGGTCCCAACGAAAGCTGTCCAACTAAGTGATCAAGGTTTATATATATTTCTTTTTCTCTCAACTTGAGAAATTATTTTTGAAAAAATATCTATATTGGGATTTCTTTTTTATTTTTAAAGTACACATGATACTTCCTATTTTAATTTTGAGATGTAACGTAATTGCTAATTAATTTTTTTTTTAAGAAATCGTTTGCTAATAGTTTCTATTGGCACTTGTTCTCTCTTCCACTAACAAAGTATGTATTATTTTTCCTTAAAAAAACAAAGTATGTATTATCACCTATGTAAATTCTATATAATTTTTTTTGAAATAGAAACTATGTTGTAAAAAATAAATAGAAGTTTTTAATATTTATACATGAAGATAAAGAATCAATTAGAGATCATTTGCATTGATAGTAGATTAATTAGAGAACAATTAATATTATTTAGCAGATATAGCTAATTATGTAATTTGAAAATATTTTAATGCCTCTGTGAATTTTGTAACCGTATAAGAGATTGAAATAATATCAGAAATCAATAAAATCAGTTCTTTTCCTGTCAAATTCAACAATGCACATACGTGACTGCTTAATTAAGACAATACTGACAACGAAAGTTATAACATGCCAACACTTTAAAAGGAATCGTGTTGCTAAGTATTTAACATTCTTTATCTTTTTTGGTATCAGTAGAGTGTTCAAATTATACTCTAATCTTGAATTATCGTCATGCAATAATTCAACTGCTATATACACACACATATATATAGAGGTTGGCTAATATCAAAACGTTTATTCTGAAACCGTGGTGCAACTAATTGGTTTTTCAATTTTCAAAGTTCAAATGCTCAATCCAAATTGTTAGATGTGATCTCTATATTAAAATGTACTTGGAGATCAAATTTTATATTTTTTGGAACTTTTTTACTATTTATTAAGTTAGTTTTAAAATCGCTAATTTTAATAAATAGTGAAAAAAATTTGGATCATTGAAAATAGCGATTTTAAAACTGATTAATAAATAGTAAAAAAATTTAAAAAAAATTTAAAATTTGGTCTCCAAGCACATTTTAATATAGATTGAATGTTGAACTGTTTGGACTTTGAAAATGTAAAAACCGAACCGTTTGTTCCACGGCCTAGGAACAAACGTTTTGATATTAGCCAACATCTCTCTCTTTATATATAATTTAAGTACAAAAGATAAATTTTTTAATGAACCTTAAAATCAATGATTTTTGAAGAAAGAACAAAAAATTGCTATACATGATTTATGTTTATCCGACGAATTTAAAATTAGAAGACAAAGGAATTAACAACCGATGTAAGATATCTAAAACAAAAGGATAACCAAAGCATATTCCAAAACTAAGGAAAATATTCACCTAGGCCCTAGCCATCAACATCACCTAATTGTCCGCTTTCTTAGATATGGTAATAAATATTTATAATTTTTTGCAACTCAATTTTATATGAAGAGCCTTAATTCCATCTTGAGATAAAGACAACCTGTCACTAACTCTTTTTATTTGTGTTCCAGGTTTAAACTATAACCTTGTGGTATTGGTTTAAACTATATTCTGGTGGGGAGAGGGGAGATTCAGATTCAGTAAAATACCTAACTTGATAAGATGAGATTTGGACCGTTTATTTTAATCTGGTATAAATTTAAAGATTCCGTGAATTTAAGGCAAGCCTGAATAAAAATTATTCAACTGAATGCGGTATTTGATGGAATACTCTTCGGAGGGGAGTTTGCATCCTTTGAAGTAACTCAAATTTTAAATTTAAATATGAACTATTTAATCAGAATTCATGTCAATTCAATCCAAGATAGAATACATGGCTTCTTTAATATTTACGCTAAAGTGTCTGGATCTAAACTCAAAATTTGAGTTATCAGTTGATATGAATCCTTACGGGGGGTGAGAATTCGGATCCTCCCAGGTATAGTAAAAGAGAATCTTTTATAATTAGTGAATCCAAACTGCTCTTTTAACTTAGCACAAATAATTCGAATTTCTATTTCTTGTTTGGACACGCCACGAAACACTCTGTTTCTTAGATCAGCAGCTATTTCACTGTACCAATATTTTGTTGTTGAATTAGCGATTTAAGGTTAGCAAAAGTTGGCAACTATTTTCACTAATCCGGATTTTCAACATGCAATAATTTGTGTGAATGCATAAATTATGTTTAATTTGACCGTGATGTTCTCCTCTATTAAAGTCTCGAACAATTGTTGAATAGTTCTTAATGGTTGACCGTTTATTTGATCATTTTCAGGTAGCACCCATTCCCAAACTAATAAAAATGGTTTGATCATGGACTTATGAAGACTTTATTGTCATAGTAGAGTAAACAAGTGTTTCAGTTGCTCAGAGAATTCGTCACCATTAATTGTTTCACTTCTAAAGAAAACATTAATAAAATTGATGTAAACTTAAAGATGGACTCTTCTTCTTATGACATAAGAAAGAAGGTAAGATTGTACAGCAGCAAGCGAATTGCACAGCAGCCGTTTACTAAGCACTACTCTCCAAAGAAAATCACGGACTCTAGTGGTCACATTGGTAAGAGAAAGTCCACTCCGGTGAAAGAGCGAGCACAGATCGCCACGGTGATGGCGGCTTTGGAGGATGAACAGCTAGAGGCAGTACCACTTCAGCAGGAAACCATCAATGCGGTGAACAGATACTGCGGCACAGAGCTAGGTGACCGACTAATCCCACTTGAGGGGGCGGCCTCAGACCAGCAGGTACTAGATGCACTAACGGCCGGCTACGACATGGACGAATCCATCCTACAGTCTCTGGAATACAACCCGGAGGAAGATGATTTCACTGACGACGAAGACGAACCAGAGGAAGAACCAATGGAGGAGCCCGAAGAAGAAGACAAGCATCAGGAGGGGGCTACGGACTCAGACGAGTGATCTAGCTTGGGATAGCATAGCTACTACCCAGAGATGTCTTAATTTTAGTTTTATTATGTTACTGAACTATAATTATGTTTTGTGTTTCGGTTTAGTTGTTTTGTACCACTATGGTCATTTTGAGAATGTGCCTGGGACAGCCACTCTGCGGGTAGTTTTTGTGTGGAGCTATGCGAACTATATTTTATGAATTTTAACTTTCCTATTAGCTTATTGTGTTGGAATGTGAGAGGGTTGGGAGACCCGCAAAAATGTGCAGTGATTAAGAATGTAGTTATAGACTCCCACTGTGATATTCTTTGTTTTCAAGAAACAAAGTGGAGTGAATCCTCCCTAACGAGAATAAGCCAAATTTGTCCGGCATCATTGAGAAATTATACGACTTTAGATGCGGTGGGGAGTAAGGGAGGGGTCTTACTCGCGTGGAGTAATTCCTATCAAACTCTGCTAACTTCGACCAATTCTTATAGTCTTACGATAATACTAGAGAGAGATAATTTCAAAATGATGATTACGGGAGTATATGGGCCTCAAACAAATAGTGAAAAACTTAACTTCTTAAATGAGCTGAAATCAATCCGGCGTCTGAATGACCACCCCTGGCTAATAGTGGGGGATTTTAATATTCTTAGATATGTACATGATACCACAGGTTCCAACTTTGATTTAAACATGGCTTTGGAATTTAACAGACTTATCTCAAATTACAATCTATATGACATCCCGCTACAGGGCCGAACTTACACCTGGTCTAACGGCCGACCTAACCCAACATTCTCTGGATTAGACAGAGCTCTCATCTCTCATACGTGGAACACCCTGGGAATAACTTACTCACTCACCGACCTACCACAACCGGCTTCAGACCACACCCCTCTCTTACTTTCCATCAAACCACATGTAAACCAACAAAGGCGACAATTCAAGTTCGAGGCGTATTGGCTGCGCCACAGAGATATTGAACAGGTAATACACAGTGCATGGGATGAGGTCCCGGGGTCATCCAACCCGGTTAAGAGTTTCCGGGCCAAACTCGCAGGAGTTAGGCGCACCCTGCAGCGATGGTCTCAGGAAGTCTTTGGCCAAAAGGACACTTTTCTGACAAGATCGAAGTGGGCTATTAGACAGTTGGATAGAGCACAGGAAAAGAGAGGGCTAAATAACTTGGAATATAACTTGCGTATCAAACTCCGAGAGCACGCATTCCGTCTGGCACTCGTTTTGGAAACGAAATGGAGACAGAGATCTGGCTGTAAATGGTTGCAGCTGGGAGACAAAAACACAAAATATTTTCATGCCTCGGCCAATGCGCGCAAAAATAAAAATTCAATTAAGGGACTCAAAAGAGGAGACGGAACAGAGATACCGGTCCAAGGACTCCACGCGGAGATCCTATCACATTTCAAAAACCTGCTGGGAAGAACCACACCGACAAGGCATCCGTTCGACCTCACAGGACGGGTGGGTCCAAACCTCCAAGCCCAACTAGCCGGTATGGACGCGACAATCACTAATGAAGAAGTGCGGACGGCAATAATGCAATTACCAAAAAACAAAGCGAGTGGACCGGATGGCTTCCCTATTGAATTCTACCAGAAATTCTGGGGAATAATTGAGGTGGACTTTATGAAAATAGTTTCGACCATGCACACGGGAAAGCCGGACCTCTCGCCAATCAACAAGGCGGCCATCTCACTGATACAGAAGAGAGACAACCCGGACTCCATTGGGGACTATAGACCGATCAGTGTGATAAACACATCGATAAAGATCTTGACCAAGGTTATGGCAAACAGGCTGCAGCAATTCCTACCGTTACTGGTATCCAACAGGCAAACAGCTTTCGTGAAGGGTCGATCTATAATGGAGTCTTTTTTAGTAGCAAGAGAATTCCTATCCTCGTGCGGCAAGAAGAAAATACCTTCGGTATTATATAAAGTAGATTTCGAAAAGGCGTTCGACACGGTGAGCTGGTGTTTCCTCACAAACCTCCTTGTCGAAAGGGGTTTTCCACCTAGGTGGATCTCCTCGGTGATCTCAGTGCTAAAATCATCAAACTCTACAATCAGGATAAACGGTAACCTCACGGCATATTTCAAACACGAAAGAGGCCTGCGACAAGGCGACCCTTTATCGCCGATGCTATTCATTTTAGTGGCAGACTCCCTTAATTGGTTAATCAGGAATTCCATCACACTCATGCACCCTCCAATCCATATCCCGACACAGCCCATTCAGTACGCGGATGACACTATTATAATAGCAGAAGCACACCCCCGCACACTCAAGATAGTTGCTCTAATCCTTTCCATCTATGCAAAACTGACGGGGCTTAAAATCAACAAAGCAAAGAGTGCATTCATACCGGTAGCCATTGGGCAAACCGGCATAGCGGTGATAGAAAGAATCCTAGGGAGTCCGCGGGCGGACATCCCAATCAAATACCTGGGTTTACCTCTCTCGGACAGAAAACCGAGAAAAGAGGACTACCTACCGCTGATCGCAGCGGTAGAGAGTAGAGTGGCAAGTTGGAAGTCGGCCCTGCTTTCTTTCGGAGGGAGACTCATCCTAATCAGATCGGTGCTGTCGGCCCTACCGATACATTTCATGCAAGCATTCAAAATTCCGAAATGGGTATTCAGTAGAATCGACAGAATCAGACGGAACTTTTTGTGGAAGGGACAGGATGCATGTAAACCAATAAACTGCCTAGTCAATTGGGAAAAAACATGTGCTCTCAAGATCAATGGGGGCCTCGGGATCATGGACCTACGGACCCAAAATGAGGCCCTTCTAACCAAATGGATTTGGATAGTGCACAAATACCCACAGAGTAACTGGGCCAGAGTACTACACTTACTACATGATATAGAGCACGTCGCCCAGTTGGGGAACTCGGATGATCACTCCTCCTTTACAAAAGACCTAAAGGGTCTCGGGGGTTTCCATGACGTATCGATACGGCAGGACCCAGACACAGGAGAGACCGTTTGGAAGTGGGAGGCAAGTGGGTGTTTCTCAACTTCATCGGCGTACAGAATACTACACAACAGGGGAGTTATGTGCCCACACCAAGGCCGGTTATGGAAGATCAAGGCACCGGCAAAGGTCAAAGTATTCCTATGGACCTTGCTACAGAAGAAATTGCTAACGAAGGACACACTAGCAAGACGGGGATGCAACATCACGGGGGGTGTGTCATGTGTGATGACACCAATACGAGGGAGACGACGGCACACCTATTCTGGAACTGCTCATACACAAAGGATTATTGGTCGAGGTATGTTAATATATGCAACTTCAACTTCACAGCAACTGATTCCAGATCGCATGTCCACCTGTGGAAACGAAATCTAGGTGCCATGGACGCGGCCGGTAGAAAAACATGGGAGATCGCCTGGTCTGCGGGTTTGTGGGCCATTTGGAGAGAGAGAAACAATCGAATCTTCAATAACAGAGCAAAACCGGTACTAACCCTCATTGCGGAGACGGTATCGGAGGTGAGACAGTGGGAGCGCCACTGTTGAAGAAACTATACGAGTATTTACATATAGATAGCGAAATATTTCACTGTAAATAAGGATTGAGATATCATGTAATATATAGCGAACTTGGCCCATTTGGGCCTCTGTACATAATTTTCTTATCAATGAAAAATTGTAGGATGGCAAGTTGCCACCTACCATCAAAAAAAAAATAATTATCACCTAACAAGTAAACGTTTAAGAAAATATTTTAACCAAATATTTTCGTTCAGTTTATTTATTTTATTTTTATTATTATGGTTGTTGTTGTGGTTTTATGAAGAAGTGTTCAAACTAGAAATAAAAGCAAATAAATGGGCCTTACAAAGGTCAGTTTGCCTACTCAAAGGCCTACACTAATCACTGGGCCTAAATGGTTTCTGCCCAACATTGTTTTCAAAAGAAAATAAAATCAACTAAATTGGGCCGTATACTCATCAAAACTTATTTATTAATATTCTCATCCAAACTTCAAATGGAAATATTTATCCATCAAAACTCTTATTAGATTGGTTATATGTCCATGAAGCTTTATCTTAAATAAATTGACAATAATATTTTATAACAAATTTGTTAGACAAAAATACCCTTCGTGTCCATCTCTGTTAATCTTACTGATTCTCTCCTCAAAGGGTAATAAAAAGGAGAAGAATTCTCACCCAAAAATAAGGAGGAGAATAACATAATTGATTAGAAGGGATATGGAAAGGGGATATTAAGTAGTACCGAACAGTCTTTATTTCTTCTATTCTCCCTACAATGAATTAAGCACATGATAAGAAAATAAATAAAAAACAATATAATTATTTTTTCTTTATTAACAACAAAGTCCAAACCATTGTTGTAAATAACAGTATGCGCTCGTCGGACGGACGGGGTACCGCCAAGCGATTAATCGGCATAGGCCAATTAATCGGAATTATGCGGCCGATTAATCGTTTTTATTAAAACTATGTGTGTATATATTCATAATTTATTAAAAATGATTTATTCAACTCATCAAATTTATCAAATAAACTTAATTTAACTTAATTTTATTATTATAACATCACACAAACACTTATTTCTTACTAACAACACATACACACTTTACATGTGTAAGTAACACATTTATTTAATGCAAAAATAAATTCAAAAATTAAGCCTTTTCAAATACTAATAACATATTATTTGAAAGAAATAAAACATTCCAACATAAAATCACTAAATTTAGTTTATGATAACAACTTAATTTCATACATGGACATGTTGTACTTATTAGAAAAATTACATCAGTAAATAAGAAAAATATATGCTATATAAATAATAGAAGAATTAATTAATTTCAAAGTAAGAAGAAAAAACATATATAAAAAATATTGGATGTATATTCAAGCACAAATAAAACTACATTACAAAATTTATGAAACTTATTATTATACACAGTCACAAATCACTGGAATAAACGGGAATAAACGGACGATTAAACGGAAATAAACAGAATAATCGGAAATAATTAGCTGATTAATTGGAAAAATCCATTAACATAACCCCGATTAGTGTATTTGTAACGGTTTGACCGCTGTTAACAATTAAACGGACATTTAATCAGACGTTAAGACTGTTTTTTACAACACTGGTGCAAACCATGTGAAGTCTAGACTCCCGAACAGCCCCAACGGCACTTGTTTTGTGCCGTTAAGTATTGATATATTTTTCTGGTCTAGGAGTTCTTCAAATATGCATTTAATCATCAATCAAAATTGATTCGCATGGCGCTTGTTTACTATTATATTATCTACTCTATACACCTCAGTTGAAATCTTTTTCTTGAAATGTCAAAATTTAGACGTTGAAGAAGAAGGGGTCTGATGTGTAAAGGTCTAAATGATAATTTCGTCCATTACTTTTTTTTACAAAATTCTAATTTCATTTTATCTAATAAAGCCTTTTCTGGGCATTTAGCCAATATATTAAAGTTTAAAGAGAATATTTTCAATTAGTAAAGTTTTCAGGGGTACGCACCTAATTCTCCCAAAAAAAAAAAAAGAGAAAACTTGAAGAGAAAAAACCGAAAGAGGTTCTGTACTGTACCGAGAAACTCGATCTCTCTTCTCTGACTCAGCCATGTCAGGCCAACACACCGCCGCCGGTGCATCGCCGGGGCAACACTCTCTGGCATTCCGAGTGATGCGCCTCAGTCGACCAGCGATGCACGCCGATGAAGCCGTGCTTCGTCTCCACCCGACCGACCTCTTCGTCGGAGAGGATCTATTATCCGATGCCAACCCTCAGGTCCCCTCAAACCTTCTAGATCTCGCTTCCTCTGATCCTTCCTTCCCTGAAGGAGGCGAGTTTGACTTCAGAAAGAGGCTGTTCATTGATAATCCGACAGACGCTATGGGTCTCTCTGGCTTTCTTCTGCTACCCCAATCATTTGGGTCGGTAAACAACTAAATATCAAACAATTGTTTATGCTAGAATTGACAGACCAGATGAGATGTTTAATATTTCTTATCCATAACAGATTTATATAAACTGGTGCTGTTTCTTATTAATTGTAGTGTGTACCTGCTGTGGTAGACCAGTACCAGTACCAGGAACTATAACTGGTACTGGCATCACTGCTGAATTCTATATAAACTGGTGCTGTTTCTTATTAACTGCTGAATTCAATCATATAAAATTTTAATTCTGAGTATGGGGGTCAATTTTACAGTACCCATAGCATTTTACTTCAAAATATATAGAAAATCATGTATAATCACAAAATATTTGAAAATGAATGCGGGTCAAAGCTGACAGGGGTTTTTCATTCAGATTTCTCTGAATGGATCATGTAAATTTTGATGTTTCTAGTTATAGAAACATGCAGCTAATTTGCTGCTTATATGTAGTTGAGCTGGTAAATTTTTGCTGTTTCTTAGGGCAATATACCTGGGGGAGACCTTCTGTAGCTACATTAGCATAAACAATAGCTCTGTCTATGAAGCAAGAGATGTTATCATTAAGGTAAATCTGCATTAATTTTTTCTAACCATAGGAAATTTATCTGTTCGACGTATTTTTTTTATTTTTTATTTTGCTCGTGTGTGACAAGAAGCTGCTGTATCTAGGCAG
Source organism: Carex parvula (assembly GCA_025461045.1). NCBI lineage: Eukaryota > Viridiplantae > Streptophyta > Magnoliopsida > Poales > Cyperaceae > Carex > Carex parvula. The sequence goes on along the minus strand of JAJGRW010000658.1, from coordinate 736,575 downwards.
AGATTCAAACTGAGAAGCAAAGACTGTTGCTTCTAGATACATCAAAATCACCCGTCGAGTCAATTAGAGCTGGTGGCAGATATGACTTCATTGTAGAACATGATGTTAAAGAACTTGGAGCCCACACGTAATATTTTTTATTTTACATAGCAAAATACTATTTGTGTGCCTTTTTTAATTCATATTTGTTGATTCTTTTTTTTTCGTTTGCTACTTGTTTACCTTAGGCTTGTATGCACTGCTCTGTATAGTGACGGTGACAGCGCAGAGCGGAAATATCTCCCACAATTTTTTAAGTTTGTTGTGGCTAACCCTCTTTCTGTTAGAACAAAGGTACTTCTTGTTGCCTTAAATTATTTTAAGCAATTCAATCTCTGATATAGTTATTATATTTATGTTTATTAAGGATTTATTTCTTTCCCGTGACCAGGTTCGCACTTTCAAGGTAGGTGTTTTCTCGCTTGTTTCTTAGAAGATATTCTCGTAAGTCAACCTTTTGATTGATTTGCTGTTGATTTGTGATTTATTCTGATTAGAAGATGCGAGGCATGTTTGCAAACTTTTTAGCAACATGAAAGTGATATAGGTATTCATCATGCAAATATATATTGGAGTGCTAGTATTATACTCAATTTTGATTTTTCTCGTTGTGACCTGGTATCTCAGGATGATACATTTTTAGAGGCTTGCATTGAAAACCACACAAAGTCAAACCTCTATATGGATCAAGTTGAGTTTGAACCGGCCCTGCAGTGGACTGCAACGAGATTAGAAGCTGATGAACATACCTCCTTAAAGAACTCTAGGACCCGGTAATTTTTTGAAACAACTACACTTGATGGAATGAAACGATTATATGCTGCATGCCAATTTTTAATGAACTACTGGTATAGCATAGTGCAATATTGTTTGAATCTCCTTGAAAACAATTGTGTTTTTTGCAAAATCATATTAGGGTCTTTTGATTTTGATCCATGACATTTTTTATGTACTCTGTCGTCGCTCTCCAGTGATTAAGTTTCAGCCGTTCAGAATAAATCTGGCTGATTTAATTCTTAGTTTATTTTTTAATTACTTGGAGATTCTTTCTGTGATATTTGCAGGAATATATTAAAGCAGCCAGTTTTTATAAGAGCTAATGGTGGGATATGCAATTATCTCTATCTGTTGAGGCCACATGAAGCAGGAGGAACAAAGGAGGATGCTGGCACTGTTCTCGGTAAATTTCAAATAACTTGGCGCACAAACTTAGGTGAACCGGGTCGCCTACAGACTCGCAACATTCATAACAACTTGGTACGATACATGACCGTATACTTGATCTCATTATATTTACTCATCTCTGATATAACTTCCTCCTGTTAAAGCCACTACTAAGCAGTTCTTGTCAACATGGAGTTGGCTACGGTGCTACGCGTAGCATAGATGGCCTCCGTGCTACGGCTTAATATTTGAGTTTTCAAAATCTTAACGGTCGATCCGAACCGTTGAACATGATCTCCATATAAATATGTACTTGCAAACCAAATTTTACATTTTTTAGAATTTTTTACTATTTTTTTTAGATAGGTAGAAAATCACTTGATCTGAATGGTACAAAATTTTCAGATCAAGTGATTTTCTACCTATCTAAAAAAATAGTAAAAAAATTCTAAAAAATGTAAAATTTGGTTTGCAAGTACATATTCATATGGAGATCATGTTGAACGGTTCGGATCGACCGTTAGGATTTTGAAAACTCAAATATTGAGCCGTAGCACGGAGGCCCTCTATGCTACGCGTAGCATATTAGCCAGATTCTTGTCAACATTACTATCAAAACTGACCAATTAGAAGACTAAATATTTCCCTTAAACATGTTACATATATATTTTTTTTTAATAAAGGGTAAAATGGGTACATTATAAATTTAAAATGAGTTTCAATAGAAAAGTCAACAAATTGGGGAAATTTGTGAGTTTTTGAAATTTAGGAGGGTAAATATGATATTATAAATTTTAAGGGGTATAGATGAAATTCCTCCTTTATAGAAAAATATTGAAGCAAACAGTCCAGGTCAGTAACTCAGTATTACCAACCATAATTTTCTTCATGGTATAATGCTAACATAGTCTTTGTTTTTGACAGCCGCCTAAGAAGGACATAGACCTACAGGTTGTCAGACATCCTTCTAAGATTGTACTTGAACACCCCTTTTCAGTAAGTATGGAAAGTCAAGATACACAGCTTATTCTATTTTAACCAAATAGGTACTTCTGTTTTATTCATAAATATTTCTTTTCAGGTGCACTTGTGCCTTACAAATCAAACAGAGAGAACAGTTGGCCCTTTTGAAGTGTACATAGCTTCTGGTATCTCCGGTGATGACAGCTGTGTTATGCTCAATGGATTACAAAAGTTGGTAAGTAAATGGATTGATGGATTCATTGTTTATGTTATCAGAGAGATTTTAGGGTTCCAATTGAACCAAGCGCAATAGCTCTAGTGCCAAAAATATATAAATTTCTCATTATTTTCACTCCTTGGGCAGGTTTTACCTTTGGTGGAGGGTTTCGATTCAATCAATTTTGACCTGGTAAGAGGTCGTTCTCAGGTTTTAACTTTATATATTCTCTTGCCAGCTTTTACATGTAATATATGAGATATCAAGGTAGAACCAGAAGGAAAATAAATGCTCTGTTCACTTGATATTTTTTAGACTTGGTTATAACAAAGGAACATTGCACAAAACTAACATTTTATTGGAATATATGTGCACAGAACATGCTGGCAACACAAGTTGGTGTGCAGAGAATTTCAGGAATAACAGTTCATGCTGTTCAAGAAAAGAAAGTATATGATTCTTTGCTAGATATTGAGGTATATATTATCTCTTTTGAAATTGGACCTGCATATATATTCTGTTTCTTTGCTAGAAATTGGACCTGCCTATATTTATAATAACTGTTGATTTTCATGGTTTTCCTTGGCAGGTTTTCGTTGATGCTGAATGAATTTAGTCAGTCAATCATTTCTTTTTACATTTTTATTATTTATGCACATTACCTTGTTTTTGCTTTACCAAGTAATGAATTTTGTTTCCTGGTTCATGATTGTCTTATAAATTTAAACCATCTGATATATCACAAGACAGTTCATGTAGTGATACATCTGGTACTATGAAGTTTTCTTCAAGGAAAATATAACTTAGTAATTATATAATTGTAAGTACGCACAACACTGTTTAAGGACGCATGCAGAAACTATCTTATATATCACAAGACAGTTATTAGAAAAAAAAAAAAAAAACACCAAGTAACCCACAAAAAGCATAGCCTGAATTTGAAAAAAAAAAAAAAAATACACAACAACACCTCACTAGTAAGCTAACATGCAATATTAGCCTGATGACACCCAGCAAAGCACCTGCCAGTGGAAATATTCGTAAGTGTTAGCTTAAATTATAAAAAAAGAGTTGAGATGCTATTATTCTCAAATGTTATTATAAATAAGTTATTTCATGACATCATCTTGTTCTACTTAGTAATCAACATAAAATATATGAGGCTGAAAACCAGTTTTCGAGTTTTTGTCATCAATATTTTAAGTTAGAAAGTAGCAAAACAACTTTACCCAAAAAAGAAAAGAAAAACCCAATACAACTAATCTTTAAATAGCATGTTCTGATATTCCCAACAGCAAGTACCAACAAATAACTTGCAATTAATTAAACTTAATTATATATTTTAATTTTCTAGAATAATGTTTTATTAAAAACAAGAACTCACCCCCCCCCCCCCCCACCCACCTCCCCATGTTTGTTTCTATGTTGAGATGCATCCCAGGAACAAAAAAAAAAAAACACTCTTAAATAAAAGAAAAATAGTCATTTTGACTAAAATGACCTTACATATTGGCATCAAGTTATCAAGTACCAGTCCTTCAAAGAAACAGGAAAAAATGTTAGATATGCATAAGAACTCACCTCGCAACAAAGAAATTCAGTAGTTTATTAGTGGTGATTGCTGCACATCTGAGATATCAGAGAGTCGTGGCCTTGAGCCTGATCCTATGTCAAATGCTTCCAAGCAATCAATGCTCTTCCTCTTTTGGGTCTCCAGATTAATAGACCTCTCTTCTGATAGCTCTTCAATGGGACTCAGTGCTAACGGCTGGTTTATCTCTTCAGTGGGAGTCTGTGCTAATGGCTGGTTTTGTTGCGTCACCATTGCTTGTGCCTCCGCTGCCACTGACGGGTCGGCATCATTTGCATACAGTATCTTTTGAATGGCACCAACAATCTGCATTCAAATTTTTGTATTGGAATTAAATTCTTACCACAAATGTTTTAAATTTTTTGACAGGTCAATCCAAACTGATCCATTTATAACCAAGCTATTTAAAATGGCTGATAGCTAGGAGGTAGATTATTAGGAGTTTACCCCCAACCGACCCTAAATCAGGTTTACATCCTCATTTAGATTTCTTTGTCACAAAAAAGAATGTCCAAACTAGGTTGAATTTTTGATAAAAATAAAAAAAAGAACAAAGCCTTGTTATGAAAAATTCTACTTATCAGATAACATTTTAGCTAATGTTGTATTCCTGTCTGAAGTGACCAGCTTTAAATTAAATTGCCTTCATTAAAGTTCACTTGTGCTCCTATGAGTAGATGATGAATTCAACACACATACTAGTTACTACTAGCATTACACTAAACACTACAAATGAATTATAAATAAGAGACAGGCACTTACTGGTAAGTGATCGATTTCAGGGGTCTGCAATAATATTTCTATGTCCCTTAGTTTAGAGAAGTAGAAGTCGCGTTCTTTCTCTAGACTATCAATGAAGACCTTCAATTCTGTGATCTGCTTTAAAATGAACAGTCTCTTACTATTTAATACGCCAAATTATATATAAGTATCTGGAACATTTCCCTCCTTTCAGTATGGTTAGGTATAAATAATTTTATACTGAAATTACTTAGTGAATGTAACTTGAGGTGACTTATGAGAAAATAATCAGACGTAATAAAAATGCAAAAAAAAAAAACATGTACTTGTTCGTCACGTGCTTGGGCTCCAGAATTACTAGAAGATTTCACATTTTTTTGAGGAGCACTAGTAGAATGTGCATCACTCCTCCTTGTATTGTGAGATGCATGAGCTTTTGGTGCCGCACCTGAAGCCTTGCTATTAGCTTGTGAAGGGGCTGAGGCCTTCTTGTTTGTTTCTTTTCCTCCTCTACTGCTTTCCCTTCTCTCCATAGCATTGTAGCTAAAAACAAAACAAAAAATTTACCTTAATATCAGATTTGGGAAACTTCACTGCAAAATATTTTAATCCTATCTACAACAAAACATGTGCCGACAAATTACTTGCTAGCAGCGCCTCGGTTGATGGAGTCACAATATCTCTTCATCCACTGCATGAACTCGAGATTATCAAGTGGTCTCCCTTTAGTTAGCTTATTCACCTCAACATGCTGCAAAAGAAGGAACACAATTGTCAATTAGTGATAATAAGATACTTACGTGAATCAATGTAGAACATTATCATTAAATTTTTACTGTCTAGTATAAAAGCTAGTGATCAGTATATGCTAGATTCATACTTTTAAAAACAGATTTTATTAGTAGGTTGAAAACTGAATTCCAATAAACTAGATTATATTGTTATACCCGATACAATTTGTCAAAGCACAAGTGCTGTTTTCCTAGGCTGAATTACCTAAATTATATTGTTAGACCTGATCCCAACAAAGGAAATCCAAAAAAAAAAAATAACTCAATTACAGCATAGAAACAATCAAGTAATGCAGATCCACAATACCTTGTTGATTTTGAGCTTGTTAAAGACATCTTGAAGGACCTTGTAATTCTGTATCATCTCGTATTCATTCTTTGCATCAAAATTGACTTTATGCATTGGCACCATACCTGGGTGAACCACATCCATCAGCTGGCATGCTACTGCACCTGGTGCTGTCTGAATTACACAATGATCAACTTAGGCATCCAAAGAAAAAAAGAAATTGAAAAGGTTTGTTTAACCTATGAAGCCTCCAAGATCCATTTTGAAATTGGCAAATTAGTACACAATACCATGAGTACCATTATTATATGGACTCATGGATAGTTGACACTAGCTGGATCTGATGTCATTTCTCTTTTCTAAAGGAAAATTGCTAAAGAAAACGTATTAAATTGGGTAAAAATTTATAAAATCAGGTCTAAAAGAACACGCATTGATTAAGATAATTTCAATTGTTGGAGGGGCGTATAAGAGTCAACCTCAGTCATCAAAGTACCTAGATTTCTTTGAACTTGAAAGGAACTTTGTTAGAAAGCAAACAGGATGAAATCAGAATTACCTCTTCGACTTTTGAAATGCTGAGTTGAAGCGTAGAGTTAATCCACGCTATTATCTCGTTTCGACCTACAAAATAGGCCGAATCCATCATCCCTATAGTCGTCGCCATTGTAATGCCACTGATCTAGGGTTAGGGTTTCGCTTTCAATCGAGAAAGGAGGTAGTGGTAGAAGCGGGATTTTGGAAATTCGAATGAAATCAGTTTGGTCTAGTTGGTCCCGTTCGTATAATAAAAGCTTGCGACTTTTCGAAAAGGCAAAGAGGCTTGAGAATAATATGCACCTGGATTACAGAACTTGTAATCTCAACCCCACAAGTCAGTTGTAGAATGTTAAGCAAGCCCATACACTTTCTGTGGTCCGGGTGTGTGCGACCATGATATCTAAAAGAGCAAATCTAAATCCCCTGTGGATGCGTACAAAGTAGCATTTGATGTGTCAACTCAATAAGATGCCCGCCTTTGGGTATTTGCCTATTTGGAATTGGTGAGTCGTTGACATGGGGACACGATGCGGAGCGCCTGTTCGGGACACAGAGAATCTAGATCTTTGGAGAGGTGTAAATCGGACGGCTGGATGGGAGTTACCGTTAAACACATCGAATCTAGGCTCTTTGGGCAAACTCATTTGACAATTTTGGCGTTATAAAATTTGAATTTGGAGAATATGCTGGAAAGTTTTACCACTATTTCACACGTGTCGCATTTGGAATGACAAAGGCGCTTTCTAATTTGGAAAATTTCGCTTCAAACTTCCCAGTTAGTAACTAGACCCTTATTCCATTTAAAAAAAAACATAAAGTATAACATGAGAAACATATATATTGAAAAGGAAAGCGACTAAGGCCCAGTTCGGCAACAACACTGTTGCCGTGGGAAAAAAAAATTACCTTTTAAAAGTGAATTTTTTTTTTCCACGGTGAATAGTAAAAAGTAGTGCAAAATTTTTGATTCCTATTCCCATTCCTATTTCTAGCAGGCTGCCGAACGGGCTCTAATTGTACACAGTTTTTACCCAAACAAACTGTTATTTGATTTGCGCGAATACTGTAAAACTCTATAATTAATACTGTATCTTCAACAACAAATCATGTATAATACGTAGTTTAAAAATCTAACAGGTACCGACCCTTGGAAGTGGTTCCAAGTTAGTTGCAAACAGTTAGCAACTTGCAAAATACCTGTACTTCCGGCTGTACTTGAAAAACTGATAGCTTCTAGAAGATTTGAAAAATAAATCACTTCTCAAACTTATAGTTATTTACAAATAACACCAAAAATTGTGCAAAATTAATTTTTTTGCATCAAAAGTAAATTTTTCTTTTTTCAAAATTAAAATTTAAAATTTTTTTTTTTCGTATTTTTTTTTTCGTAATTTTTTTCTTCAATTATTAATATTTATATATGGATCTATATCATGTAAAATAAGACTTAAATACTGTAAAATTAGCAGATGCAAACTATAAAACTAACATATGTGAACTACAAAGACTTCAATACTGTAAAATTAGCAGATTCAACTTATAAAACTAACATATGTGAATAGCAAAACTTCAATACTGTAAAATGGACACCTGAAACTATCAAAATAACATATACAAACTATAAAATTTCACTAATCACAAAATTAACTGTTCACAACCATAAACTATAACCAACAAATGTTCAAAACCACAACCAACAACTGTAAGATATGAACTGTAACCAACAACTGTTCAAAATCACAACCAACAACTGTTCACAACCACAAACAATAATTGTTACCACCCATAACTGTTCACAAGCACAAACAAAACTTCAATAAATAAGGTTAATTGTTCACAACCATCAATACAAAAATGGCGTTTGTCACTTCATAACACTCTAGTACATGTTATTTGAATGAGTGAGAAGCTTCATTGCTAGAACCACACGTTCTTTAGAAATATCATCCTGCAAAAAAATAAAAATAAATAAACAAGGTTATAAATTGGAGTTGTGAACCATTAGCAGATGCAAATTATAAAAGTAACATATGTGAATTACAAAACTTCAATACTGTAAAATTAGCAGTTGCAACCTATACAATTTTAAATCAGTACAACACTACATATATCATGTAAACTAAAGTGAATACTGTAACCAAAGTGAATCATAGTAAAAACTGTCTAATACATAAGATTTACGCCTGACTAATACATCATGTAATCAACTGCATCAATACTGTAAACTTACTAGATAAATACTGGAATTTTATTAACTGTTATACACTGTCTAATGTAGTTTATCGGGACAACTATTAAACAGATCCTGTAACTATGATTAACCAAAGTGAATACTGTAAACTGTTGCACATATCCTGTAAAATTGTTATATGTATCATATAAATTGCATCATGTTATAAACTGCATTCATACTGTAAATTGTTACATATATCCTACATAACTGATATATCCTATAAAAATATTGCATGAATCTTGTGAAATAACTCATATATCATATAAAACTGTTAAAGCATTTCAAAAGTGCAAAACTTCAATACTAAACAATTAGCAGATGCAAGACTATATAACTAACAGATGTGAACTGCAAAACTTCAATACTGAAAAATAGACACCTGAAACTATCAAAATAACATATACAAACTACAAATTGGAGTTATCTTTCTGAGAGAATAAAATTACAAATTGGAATTACATCATAAACTTAAAAGTTAATAAAATTACCTGTGTGAAATTTATAGGGATCTCAGTTATCAAATTGTAGACAAAGCGCAACATAAAAATTACACAATCCATAGATTTTTCTCCCTGCATTGGGCACCTCTCATGAATAATGCCAATATCTTCCAAGCTGGTTTTGCTGAAAGAAAAAAAAGATATCAACAAATTTCAGACACACTTCAAGTCATAATTCTGTAAATTAACTGATACATCGTATAAAACTATTGCATAAAACCTGTAAATTAACTGAAACTTTTTAAATAAAACACTCACAGTCCTCCATGCAAGGAACTCTTTCAGCCATTTAATCGTGTGCCAGTGGAATTCCATATATCCTCCAACTCCACCAGCTGAGGTGTAATAATGCATCCTCACAGCAGGAACATCCACCGCAACAAGCACCCAATGGTTTTTCTTGCATATTGGAACGAACAGCCATCAGATGGTGTCAAATTGAGGGCCAAACAACTGCGGAATGGACCTAAGTGCTGCTTTTTCATCATATAGATGCATTAGAATCTGCAATAGACAAAAACACAAATATTAAAATATTACTGAAGTATTTGAAAATTTGAAGTCCGAAAATTAAATTCGTAATATACAAAAGTACATAATAACTTACGGATAAATATGGTGAAATGAAGAACCATGGATGCCTCACGGGAGTCTCGTATTGCATCAAATGTAGGACCACCTCAGCGAGCTGGAAAATCAATCCATAATATGTAAAATAAATTTAACTGTTGTATCCTATAAAGATGTTAAGTAGATCATGTTAAATATTTTACATTTAATAACATCTCAAAAAGCTGCATAATTGTTGTATCCTACATAACTGATATATCCTATAAAACTATTGCATGAATCTTGTGAAATAACTCATATATCCTATAAAATTGTTAAAGCACTTCAACAAGCTGCAAATTCAATCCATGATATGTAAAATAAATACTGCAAATTCAACAAGCTCTTAAACACTGCATATATCTTGTAAACTTACTAGATAAATACTATAAAATTATAGTAATAAACTGTCTAATACATAACATTTACACCTGACTAATACATCATGTAATAAACTGCATCAATATTGTAAACTTACTAGATAAATACTGGAGTTTTAAATCAGTACAACTGTTAAACACTGCATATATCATGTAAACTAAAGTGAATCATAGTAAAAACTGTCTAATACTTAACATTTACACCTGACTAATACATCATGTAATAAACTGCATCAATACTGTAAACTTACTAGATAAATACTAAAATTTTAAATCAGTACAATTGTTAAACACTGCATATATCCTGTAAACTTATTACATAACTACTGAAAATTTAAATCAACAACACTGGTAAACAGATTCTGTAACTATGATTAACCAAAGTGAATATTGTAAACTGTGGCACATATCCTATAAAATTGTTATATGTATCTTATAAATTGCATCATGTTATAAACTGCATCCATACTGTAAATTGTGATATATATCCTACATAACTGATATATCATATAAAACTATTGCATGAATCTTGTGAAATAACTCATTATCATATAAAACTATTAAAGCATTTCAACAAGCTGCAAATTCATTGGAAGAATCCTGAAAAACTAGTTGAACAATTCTGTAAAAGATTGCATAGAAATTTTTTAAAACAAACACTCACAAGTCCTCTAGGAAAGAAATTCTTTTAGCCATCTCATGGTGTGCCAGTGGTATTCCATATATGCTCCAATACCACCAGCTGAGGTGTAATAGTGGATTTTCATAGTAGGAACATCTACCGCAAAAAACATCCTATAAAATAAATAGAATGAAAATTATTGCATAAAACCTGTAAAATAACTGATATATCCTATAAAACTATTAAGTATATCATGTAAAATATTGTACATTTAAGACCATCTCAACAAGCTGCAAATTCAATCCAAGATCACCATGCAAAACATTGAAAAAAGTAAGGAACATTAATTAACCTGGAAAGAGCAGCATCATAGGACAGTTCTTATTTTGGTGAGCCTCTTGTACTCTCTCTATAACAGTTCCTGTATCATTTTTGAATTTTAGAAGGCTATATGTGAAAAGATTAAAAATGACTTATCAGAAGAAAAGTGAATAGTTTAATTTCATTGAGATAAGTTTAATTTCATACAGATAACTTACTAAGTATCTAAGATTTCAAAGAACAAACCTCAGTGACATATTAAGTAGTGCCCACAAATTTTTTTTTTTGATAAAAGGCATAACTGCCCGTAGTAGTTGATCACTCAAAAGAGAGCAATGTTTCTTTTAATATTTATAAACTCGTAAATGCTATCGGTTCGGACTGCAAGCGCATAATCCTTATCGAGTAGTATATGCGAGGTCGATCCACAGGGAATATTGGTTCAATGCTTTGAGCGATCGAATCACAACCTTTCGAAAGGCTAGACGAAATCTGAAATTTGAGAGATGTTTGTTGATCAATGTAAATTAGGAAACAATTAAAAATAATTAAAGTAAAGATAGAGATGAGAATTCCTAGGGTTTTGGCACACCATTGTCACTCAATCCGCCTTGACAATACATTCCTGTTGCGTCTGATTTCCTGTTGTTGTTTTATGAAAGATAACTACAAAGGTCACTGCGATTTATGTTACGCCAGAATGACAGATCTTTCATCGAGACTCTACTCAGGACAATGCGATTTACCTTACGCAACTATCGGGTCTCTTATCTCCCAAATTACTACACAGATCACTGCGATTTACCTTACGCAAATGATGGAATTTGGTCATGCGTTTTGTTGTTCTGGTTTATGGTTTCCCCGCGAAGGTTTTCTTCACATAAACCTAATAGATCTCAACGAGGCTAACTCATCCAAATAGTTTAAAGAGTTATTAAAGCACTGTCACTACCCTAATGAACTCAAACTAGATCATTGAAATTAGATGAAGAGATAATAAATCACAAAAGCATATTCGATACAACAACAAGAAACCATAATCAACAGAAATATATATATCAAAACATCAAGAGTAACAAGGTTTACTGCCTAGCCCTAAGAAAAGGAACTTAGCTGCGGAACGGCATGGTTACAATCACTCCTCTCTTCTCTCTTTAATCAAATCTAACCCTAAGTACAAAGATGCCAATTCTATCTGCCCAGGGGCCTTATATAGGAGTGTAGGGACGTGTAGAGGTTGATCGGAGGCTAAGAAATCAATCTGGAAACAGCTGTCGGCAGTTATTTCCCAAGAGACGCCTTCGGATACGGACCGTATCAGGTAATACGGTCCGTAATGAGACCTTGGCGGTTATGGTTGTAACTTCCTGCGTCATCTTCTGAGTCTGTGCTATGTCTGGTCCGTATTAACCAATACGGGCCGTAACCAAGACTTAGTTGAAGGCATCGCTGATCCGATTGACCTGATTCTAGCTCCTTTTGATGTGAAATTGTCCCAAAACCTGTTTTCTACAATAAAACATAAAGAAGGGTGACAGTAGCCTTTTTCTCTAAAATATTAAACATAAGTGTGAGAAAATATGCAAAACCTAAGCCAAAACCCTACGTAAATCATCATCATTTTGACTCTGATCACGCCTCCCAACTTGAATTGTTGCTTGTCCTCAAGCAACGACATCCCAGCTAGTCAAAGATCCGGTCTAGGTTAAACCATACAATCTCAAGGACTTGTTTAAAATTTAATTGGAACTTAGGTTTGGTACAATTGGCATGACAATAAAAATTTAGAACTCTAAAATATTAATGATCTCTCCCTTGAATAATTTATTCACCCCATGATTGACCTCATTATGCTAACCCTAGAATAATTATTATCAAACAATCTATTTCACAAATATCCTTAAAATTGAGAGTATTAATTTCCCCTTTGATTATACATGGATCCCTTCCAATCAATAGGAATTCTAATGATATAAATTTTGATTTTCCTTCCCAATTGATTGGAGCAAAGTATGACAACTAAGTGTGTTGGTACTTGTGACTATTTTTTGAAAATTAAATATGTACAAAAATTAAAATTTGGGAGGTTTTCTCGAGCCTATTGGTAACCAGTCTTGCGTAGGCACCCGTACTCTTTTTATCCTCCATCTTTTATTCTATTTTTTTTCTTTTTCTATATTTTTCTATTTTTATTTTTTTTTTATTTTTCTCTTTTTCGATTTTTTTGTATTTTTCTATTTTTGTGAAAAATAAAATAACATATTTTTGTGTCACAAGCACCATGATTACACACAATTTCAAGTATTCATTCATACAAGAAATTATTGCATAGTTTCGCTAGGAGTCTATCTATAATAAATGGGTATTCTAAAACACTATCAAATTTAAAAGACTTTGCAAAAAATAAATTACTCAAAATAAAATTCTAGGTTTTGCAATTTTTGATCAACTCTCATGGTTAGCAATTAATTGTTCACTTTGAAATTACTAAAAATTAAAATTCTGAATTTTTGGTATCATGGCCAATTATCTAAACCTTAGTCTAATTAAAATTTTAAAACAATTCCTATTTGATTATCCTACATGCAAATTATATGATCCTATCAATGCAAATGCCTATATGCACGCTAGATAAAAACCTCAACCGTTCCTCCCAACTTATCTTGGTTAATCCTTGAAAAGTGGTCCCGATTGAGTAAAACTGCTAGCGAAAAAGAAAAAAAAATAAGGGTCCTACATGCCATGATCCTAGATACAATGCAATTCCTAAACTAATTTCTTATCCTCTACCCCCATGCTTAAATTTTGTATTGTCCTCAATGCAAGAAAATAAACAAGAAAGAGAGGGATAAGAAAGATCTCACAGATTACTCATTGTCGCGGGGTGGTGGTGGGTTGAATGGAATCGGTGGTGTGAATGGTATTCCCTTGGAAAGGCAATATTCATAGAAATTCTCATGTGCTTTGTTTACCTTGTCCAAGTATTCTTCCAAGTAGCGTGTGCGCTTATTTAAATTCTCGAGGGTGTCAAGAGTTTGAATCAAAGGGAGCACAAAACAAATCCGACATGTATAAAGGAGCAATTGCATATATCCTATAAAAATGTTAAACATATCATGTAAAAACAATAAAGAAAAACAATGCATAGATCATGTAAGTTGTTGTATATATCCTGTAAAACTGTTAAACATATCATGTAAAAATACAAAACCTTTAAACCTGATTAATATATCCTGTAAAACACTGTATATATCCTGTAAACCTATTAGATAAATACTGGAGATTTATATTAAAAATGTTAAACATATTATGTAAATTTTCCATAGATCCTGTAAAGCACTTTATATATCATGTAAATATATTAGATAAATACTGGAAATTTAAATCAGTAAGACTGTTAAAACAAACTTTGTAAATATTGCATATCTCCTGTAAACTATTGCATATATATCCTGTAAAACTGTTTAACATATCCAGTAAAATAAAAAAAAAATATAATGCATATATCATGTACATTATCTGATATATCCTATAAAACTGTGAAATAGATCCTAAAAAATACTATAAAGAACTGATTCCCCTCTCGGCCTTCCTGAAACCAAATGTTCAGATCAGATCAAAGAAAGTAATATAAAAAATATTATTAACAAATAAGAAGACAAATCAGATCAAGTCACAAGTTTGTTATCTAAAAATCAATCTAAATAGAGATTGAGATCGAGCGTACAAAAATTAAATCAACCGCGCTAATAGTTGTCGATTTCTTCTAAGAAATAATGATCGCTGCAGAATTTGGGCCTGATATTTTACATCTACGAAACCTTCTTGAGCCTCGTACAAAATTTCCTCGCTGTAGAATTTCAATTGTTGCGCAGATATCAAGTTGCAAAATCGAATATTTTCACTAGTGATCTGATTTAGCGGTGATCAAATTTTTTACGCGACATTTCAATTGATTCCTTCTAAGAAATATCTAAATAGTTGTTGAATTGAAACCCTAAAAACTAGTCAATCGAAAAAGAAAAACGGTAAAAAGTAAAGTGAGATGAGGCATATATCTTCATCTTCCTCTCCAGTAGTGACAGCGACCTCCTCGAGTCTGGTGATCGGAGCAAACTCGGAGGAGATCGGGTAAAGTGCGGCCGACGAACGCGGCAACCAGTTGCTCCGCCGAGGTCTGTGACCGTGGAGTCAGCGGTCAGGAGGAGGATGCAGTGGCTCGCCGCCTCTGTTGCGGTGAGAGCAGTCTGAGCTCGGAGTCACGGATGGACAGATCGGGAAATTTTTCATTTCTTAGCTTTTCAGCCTTTTTTAGAGATGAGATATTGGAGGAGAGAGAAAGAGAACTGGAAGAGATTGGGAAAATAAATAAGGAAGGTTGATAGTTGGAAGTTTGACTGTTTGACCATTTGGAATATAATTGGATAAGGTTGGATAAAAAGTGGGCAAAGAAGATTGGATACAAAAATCTTTTCTCATTGAAAAGAGAGTGAGGCTACGGTACTATGCATAGCACGGTTTGGTTCGTGCTACGGCTTAATATTTGAGTTTTCAAAATTCTAACGGTCGATCTGAACCGTTCAACATGATTATAAAATGAATATGTACTTGCAAACCAAATTTTACATTTTTTCGAACTTTTTTACTATTTTTTTAGATAGGTAGAAAATCACTTGATCTGAAAATTCTGGACCATCCAAAAACAGTGATTTTCTACCTATCTAAAAAAATAGTAAAAAAATTCGAAAAAATGTAAAATTTGGTTTGCAAGTACATATTCATTTTATAATCATGTTGAATGGTTTGAATCGACCGTTAAGATTTTGAAAACTCAAATATTGAGCCGTAGCACGGACCAATCCGTGCTATGCATAGTACCGTAGCTTCACTCTTGAAAAGAAGATTACATTTTCAAAAATAAGACAATTTCTACAAAAAATCTCGCTTTAAACAAAACTTGACACAAACAAATATTTTTTTAATGTTAAATGTATACAATGAAAAATAATATGATAAGCTATGCGAAAATTCGTTGTACAATATAAAAAGGTGTAGTACTTTAAAAGTTTATTTGTATTATAGGCACATCAAATGCTTTTTTTTGTTTTATAAATCAAAAACTTATTTATAAATAACGTACACACTTGATTCGCACGATTATCGAAACTTCATGCACAAATATTGAAGCAGCACGCACGGATTATGAATAGAATCGAACGTTCCCGAGTGAACATCGGACCAATTTGAGTTTAATGCCCATCAAATGCGCCCCGTTCCCGTTTAACAAACATAAATCTTTGTAAAGCTTTAAAAAAAGCTTAAGGATGCTTAAACTTTGGTTGCCAACATATAAATAATAAAAGTAATTTCTAACGTACATCTACCTCTTTCATGATATATTCATTTGATACATTAAAAAATATACATCCATTTGTTTTTTATTATTTAATATAACATGTATAAAATTTGAATCCATTAGAAAGCTTAATTGTTTAGATGTTGTATAAAAAATTGAAGTATATAATGAATGAGTTTTAAATATCTTTTATACATGACCAATAATCAAATTTTAAATTGTCTCAAAATTTGATGCATATTCTATGTGAATAATGGAGAACATATTAATAATTTTCTTTAGTTTGAATACTATTATAAAATGTATTAAGTGAATCTACCATGAAAGATGAATGTATGCTAGACCTACCAAAAAGTAATAATAATACGATTGAATTGAAAAATTAATCAACCTTTCACGAAAGGATTGTAATTAATTTAGATTAGTTTGTTAATCAACTAGCCAAAGTAGGACATGAATTATTTTTTTTTAACTTGTTAATATTCATTATTTTCTAATAAAATAAATTTTCCCTTAAGGCACAAAATATGAGAAAGGAGTAGGTCAGATGCCCATTAGATCTATTTTAGGTTCAATGGGCTTTAGGACCGTCCGATTTGCTTAAAATCCGTGCACACAGTAATTGATGCGAGTGTGCACGAATATTAAAACTTAGGGCATAGATTTAAAATGGATCGCACGACGGTCCTGAAGCTCATTAAACCTAATATAGGTCCAGTAAACATCGGATCTACTCCGAAGTCAACAAAATATATGTAACACAAGAAGTGGGAGACTTTTAATTTACTAAAAATAAATATGAATGATTTTTAATGGGATTATTCTTTTTTAGATATTTCGTATTTTATTTTACTCACAAAAAAGATTGAGATATATTTTCAAAAATAAATAATTTGCTGCAATTAAACTTTTAATTCATTCGTCCTCTTAAAGGTTTGTAGCAAAATCAAAAGTTTACAAACTGTAACGTGAAAATCATACTGTACTAATAAATAGAAAAAAAAAAAAACACTTATAAACTCTAGTTAAATTCAAATTATTCATTTAGATCTACATGTT
>JAJGRW010000658.1:551483-713975 GCA_025461045.1 Carex parvula | reverse complement strand
GAGAATCAGTAAGATTAACAGAGATGGACACGAAGGGTATTTTTGTCTAACAAATTTGTTATAAAATATTATTGTCAATTTATTTAAGATAAAGCTTCATGGACATATAACCAATCTAATAAGAGTTTTGATGGATAAATATTTCCATTTGAAGTTTGGATGAGAATATTAATAAATAAGTTTTGATGAGTATACGGCCCAATTTAGTTGATTTTATTTTCTTTTGAAAACAATGTTGGGCAGAAACCATTTAGGCCCAGTGATTAGTGTAGGCCTTTGAGTAGGCAAACTGACCTTTGTAAGGCCCATTTATTTGCTTTTATTTCTAGTTTGAACACTTCTTCATAAAACCACAACAACAACAATAATAATAAAAATAAATAAATAAACTGAACTAAATATTTGGTTAAAATATTTTCTTAAACGTCTGACATGTTTACTTGTTAGGTGATAATTACCAATCTTACCTTCTTTCTTATGTCATAAGAAGAAGAGTCCATCTTTAAGTTTACATCAATTTTATTAATGTTTTCTTTAGAAGTGAAACAATTAATGGTGGGCAAATTCTTCTATGCACATAAGGACCTATTTGTAAAATGAGCATATTTTTATTTTCAAAGTTCAAACAGTCGATCCAACCGTTCAACATTATTTTCATATTAAAATGTACTTGGAGGTCAAATTTTACATTTTTTTGAATTTTTTTACTATTTATTAAGATGGGTACAAAATTCAATGGTCTGAATTTGACTAGTTTTGTAAAATACTTAATTAATAGTAAAAAAATTCAAAAAAATGTAAAATTTGACCTCCAAGTACATTTTAATATGGAGATAATGTTGAACGGTCGGATCGACTGTTTGAACTTTGAAAATGAAAATATGTTCATTTTACAAATAGGTCCTTATGTGCATAGAAGCATCCCTCTTAATGGTGACGAATTCTCTGAGCAACTGCACCAGATAGATGTGCTTTGGACTGAGAAATAACACTTGTTTACCCTACTATGACAATAAAGTCTTCATAAGTCCATGATCTAACCAGTTTTATTAGTTTGGGAATGGGTGCTACCTGAAAATGATCAAATAAACGGTCAACCATTAAGAACTATTCAACAATTGTTCGAGACTTTAATAGAGGAGAACATCACGGTCAAATTAAACATAATTTATGCATTCACACAAATTATTGCATGTTCAAAATCCGGATTAGTGAAAATAGTTGCCAACTTTAGCTAACCTTAAATCGCTAATTCAACAAAATATTGGTACAGTGAAATAGCTGCTAATCTAAGAAATAGAGTGTTTCGTGTGGCGTGTCCAAACAAGAAATAGTAATTCGAATTAGTGCTAATTCAAGTCATTCAAAAACTGTTGAGAATCAAGAGATTAAGGACTAATCAAGCCTCAGATCCGATTAGGATTTAATTACCATCATTGGCTTGTTTTAGAAAAAAAAGAGCAACTATATTTGTAAAATAAAGCTACTCAAACCTTTTTTCTTTTTTAGAAATTATAGGCACCCGTTAGGTTTAGATAGCAAACGGTCAAATTCATAACCGTTATTTTTCTTTTTCTTTACTGGCTATAAAACAGCCACTGTACACATCAAAATTCAGATTTGCAATAATAAAATTCAAATCATCATATTCTCTATTTTCCGCACAAAATCAACAAAAACTCTAAGCTGGTTTCATACCAGTAATCAAATCGAGAGGGTCAAAGAGCCAACAAGAGCCAACAGAACCCATTCTCACCATAAATCAGAAAACTGGTAAACAATACCAGTATAAAAAAAAATCAGAAACAATGTCGCAACAATCCGATAATGCCAAATTAACAACCATAATACTCTCTGGTAGCAAAAACTACATCCCATGGTCAAGATCAGTCATGTTAGCACTCAATGGCAGAGGAAAAATGGCCTTTGTTACTGGGACAAAGAAAAAACCTGAACCAGCAAAAAGACTGGAACCAACCGAAGAAGAAAACATAAAAATCGAAGAGTGGCAATCGACTGATCACATGATCATGTCGTGGCTGGTAAATACCATGGAACCCCAAATTTTCTAATTTTTCATGTATCTCAACTCATCAAAAGAAGTGTGGGATACCGCAAAAAAGAGATACGGCCAATAGCACAACTTTGCCCATATTTTCAGTCTCAAACAAGAGCTCGCACAAATCAAACAAGGAGGCAACCAAACCAACGCACAACTCGTGACAGAAATCACAACAAAATGGGAGGAGCTCAAGGTCTACCTCCCTCCAACAACAAATCCAGAAGAAATACAAAAAAGAGCCGATCAAGATTTAGTATTCACTTATCTGGGCTCACTGGATTCGAGCTACGAAGCCGTTCGTTCCCAAATTCTCCTCTCAACCGAACTACCCTCTTTCGATGAGATCGTTGCAACAATAGAGAGGGAAGAGTCACGAAGATTGCTGATGAACCCCCAAAACACGCAAGCCTCAGAGAACAAAGCGTTCATAGCGCAACCTTTCCAAAACCCTAGAGATGGCAGCAAGGGGAGAGGAGCGCCCAGCACCGACCGTTGTGACCACTGCAACCGCGCGGGTCACAAACGGGACGGTTGTTGGTTCCTCCATCCCCACCTTCGCCCGGTCCGAGAGAAAGGAGGCTTCGGTGGCGCAAGAAAGGGGGAGTATCGCGAAGAGAAGAAGGATAAGAAGGGGTTCGGGGCTCAAAGGGATCAATCGGGTCCGAGCGGAAGTGATGGGGTTGAATCAAACCGCACCGACTTCACAAATCCGGATCCGGATCAGATGCGGCAGCTGGTGCAACAGCTTTCTGTGCTACTTCAGCAAAGCAACTTAAAAAACTCTGGTATTGCATCTAATTTAATTCACAATTCTGAAATTCAAAATTGGATATTAGATTCTGGTGCAACAGACCATATGACAGGAAATAAAAAATTATTAAATAATTTTAAAGAATGCAAAACCAAACAATTTGTAATTGTTGCCAACGGTGAAAAAATGAAAATTGGAGGAATAGGCACAATTAGCATTTTTTCCAAGGAACTACCAAATGTCTTGTATGTTGAAAATTGCTCATCTATTTTGTTATCCATTAGTAAAATCACAAATGAATTAAATTGCGAAGTTATTTTTTCATAAAAAAATGTGATTTTTCAGGAATGGATAACCAAGAAGGTGATTGGTGAAGGTGTTTTACAAAATGGACTCTATAATTTAAATCATGACAAAACCAATTTTAGTGTCAAGAGACAAGAGGATTTAGGAACTCTTTGGCATAGAAGAATTGGGCATCCTTCCGATAAAATACTAAAATGTATTTTTAATTTTTCTAAATTAGATTGTAGTAATTGTGAAGTGTGCAAATTAGAAAAGTACACTAGATTACCATTTTATTCCTCAAGTTGTAAGAGTGAAAAATCTTTTGAATTAATTCATTCGGATGTATGGGGACCGGCCCCTATTAATTCGTTTAATGGATACAAATATTTTGTTTTATTCATAGATGATTTTTCTCGCACAACTTGGTTATATTTATTAAAAAATAAAAGTGAAGTTTTTTCATATTTTCAAGAATTCTATAATTTTATAGAAACTCAATTTGATGCAAAAATTAAAAATTTTAGATCCGATAATGGAACGGAATTTGTAATCAAAATTTCTCAAGCTTTTTTAAGCAAAAAGGAATTTTACATCAAACTACTTGTGTTTATACACCCGAACAAAATGGAGTGTCGGAAAGAAAAAATCGACATCTTCTTGAAATGACTAGGGTACTTTTATTTCAAAATAATGTCCCCAAAATTTTTTGGTCGGATGCCGTTCTTACTTCAACATATTTAATAAATAGATTGCCTAGTGCAAATTTAAATTATAAGAGTCCATTGGAAATCCTTTACCAAAGAAAAATTAACATCGGCCATTTGAGAGTATTTGGATGCACAAGTTATGTACACAAAAAATAAACAAGATAAATTGAATTATACTTCGATCAAAGCCATTTTTTTGGGATACTCCTCACAAAAAAAGGGCTACAAATGCTATGATCTACTTAATCACAAACTTTACATCTCTAGAGATGTAACATTTCTAGAAAATGAGCCTTATTACAAAAATATTGATAAAGAAATCAACATTCAAGAATCACCAAGTAATATAATATTGCCACAAATCAATATTCCGGAAGAAAATAAAAATTCAATAGAAAATGAAAGTGAGATAGAAGAAACCTCACAAAATGAGGAAGAGGAAGAAATACATGTGGAAGGAACACCATTGAGAAGGTCATCAAGACAAATACAACCCTCGACAAGGTTAAGGGACTTTGTGACATACAAGGTACAATATCTTATTCAAAATTTTATTTCTTATAAAAATATTTCATCTCCACACAAAATATTTTTAACCTCTATTTCAAAAGAACAAGAACCAAATAGTTACCATGAAGCTATAAAAAATCCAATTTGGTATAAGGCTATGAAAGAGGAACTAAAAGCCTTAGAAAAGAATGAAACTTGGGTAATTGTACAATTACCAAAAAATAAAAAACCCGTAGGATGTAAATGGGTGTACAAAATTAAATACAATAGCGATGGTACCATAGAACGTTATAAGGCGCGCTTAGTTGCCAAAGGTTATACCCAAACATATGATATAGACTACCATGAGACCTTTGCACCGGTAGCCAAAATGAACACCGTAAGGATTTTATTTTCCATTACGGTAAACCAAAATTGAAAATTATACCAAATGGATGTCAAAAATGTATTTCTTCAAGGAACACTTGAAGAAGAGGTATATATGACTTTACCACCCGGTCATGAAAAAAGAAAACAATCACGAATTAGGTTGCAAATTGAAGAAATCAATTTATGGATTGAAGCAATCTCCGAGATCATGGTATGACAAACTAAGCACTTATTTAATTTCTTGTAATTTTAAAATTAGTAGTGCCGATCATTCACTTTTTGTTAAAATTGAAAAAAATAACACTACCATCATATTAGTATATGTAGATGACATTATAATCACCGGAAATAATTTAGAGGAAATTGAGGGAATAAAATCTCAATTAAAAAGAAAATTCGATATCAATGATCTTGGTTATTTAAAATATTTTTTAGGAATAGAAATAGCACGTTTAAACAAGGATCTATTTATTTCTCAAAGAAAATATACCTTAGATTTACTAAAAGAAACCGGAAAATTAGAATGTAAGCCGGCCTCAACACCAATAGATGGCAAATACAAATTAAATTCCGAAGATGGTGAACTTTTAGATGATATAAATCAATTCCAAAGACTTGTAGGGAAATTGATATATCTTACCGTTACACGACCCGATATTTCTTTTTCGGTAAGCCAAATTAGCAAATTTATGCATACACCAAGAACACCACATCTAGAAGCAATAAATAAAATTCTAAGATATTTAAAAAGAACACCCGGGCAAGGGGTGTGAATGAAAAATAATAATTCTAATGATCTATGTGGCTATTCCGATGCAGATTGGACCGGAAGCTTCGATAGAAAATCGACAACCGGCTTTGCACATTTGTAGGCGGAAATCTAGTCACATGGAAGAGCAAGAAGCAAAGCGTCGTGGCACGATCAAGTGCCGAGGCGGAGTATCGTGCCATGGCATCAACCGCAAGCGAGTTGACATGGATCAAGCAACTTCTTGCGGATATGGGAATTAAAATTCAAGCACCAATAAAAATGTTTTGCGACAATCAAGCGGCAAGGCACATAGCATCCAATCCCGTGTTTCACGAAAGAACTAAACACATTGAAGTGGATTGCCACTTCATTAGAGAAAAAATTCAAGCAAAAGAAATTGAAACTCCCTTTGTACGAAGCGAAGAACAATTGGCGGATATCTTCACAAAAGGATTAGATCCCAAGCCATTCGAAGAAAATATACGCAAGTTAGGGTTGATTGACATCTACACGCCTAACTTGAGGGGGAGTGTTGAGAATCAAGAGATTAAGGACTAATCAAGCCTCAGATCCGATTAGGATTTAATTACCATCATTGGCTTGTTTTAGAAAAAAAGGAGCAACTATATTTGTAAAATAAAGCTACTCAAACCTTTTTCCTTTTTTAGAAATTATAGGCACCCGTTAGGTTTAGATAGCAAACGGTCAAATTCATAACCGTTATTTTTCTTTCTCTTTACTGGCTATAAAACAGCCACTGTACACATCAAGATTTCAGATTTGCAATAATAAAATTCAAATCATCATATTCTCTATTTTCCGCACAAAATCAACAAAAACATGAACCTTATTTGTGCTAAATTATTCAAAAACAATATTATTTGTGCTAAGTTAAAAGAGCGGTTTGGATCCACTAATTATAAAAGATTCTCTTTTACGATACCTAGGAGAATCCGAATTCTCACCCCCGTAAGGATGGAACGGACTCTGCTGCTCTTCCGAGAGAAAAGCAGGGTCATGCTCTTCCGATCTCACCATTCAAAATTGTTGAGATATGTGCATGAAAAAATTCTTTTATCGAGATACGTGAATAAAAAATTTTAAATGATTGAAATCGGAAGAGCAGAACCCTGCTCTTCTCTCGGAAAAGCAGCAGAGTCATATCCCGTAAGGATTCATATCAACTGATAACTCAAATTTTGAGTTTAGATCCAGACACTTTAGCGTAAATATTAAAGAAGCCATGTATTCTATCTTGGATTGAATTGACATGAATTCTGATTAAATAGTTCAGATTTAAATTTAAAATTTGAGTTACTTCAAAGGATGCAAACTCCCCTCCGAAGAGTATTCTCTCAGACACCGCATTCAGTTGAATAATTTTTATTCAGGCTTGCCTTAAATTCACAGAATCTTTAAATTTGTGCCAGATTAAAATAAACGGTCCAAATCTCATCTTATCAAGTTAGGTATTTTACTGAATCTGAATCTCCCCTCTCCCCACCAGAATATAGTTTAAACCAATACCACAAGGTTATAGTTTAAACCTGGAACACAAATAAAAAGAGTTAGTGACAGGTTGTCTTTATCTCAAGATGGAATTAAGGCTCTTCATATAAAATTGAGTTGCAAAAAATTATAAATATTTATTACCATATCTAAGAAAGCGGACAATTAGGTGATGTTGATGGCTAGGTGAATATTTCCTTAGTTTTGGAATATGCTTTGGTTATCCTTTTTGTTTTAGATATCTTACATCGGTTGTTAATTCCTTTGTCTTCTAATTTTAAATTCGTCGGATAAACATAAATCATGTATAGCAATTTTTTGTTCTTTCTTCAAAAATCATTGATTTTAAGGTTCATTAAAAAATTTATCTTTTGTACTTAAATTATATATAAAGAGAGAGATGTTGGCTAATATCAAAACGTTTGTTCCTAGGCCGTGGAACAAACGGTTCGGTTTTTACATTTTCAAAGTCCAAACAGTTCAACATTCAATCTATATTAAAATGTGCTTGGAGACCAAATTTTAAATTTTTTTTAAACTTTTTTACTATTTATTAAATCAGTTTTAAAATCGCTATTTTCAATGATCCAAAAAAATTTCACTATTTATTAAAATCAGCGATTTTAAAACTAACTTAATAAATAGTAAAAAAGTTCCAAAAAATATAAAATTTGATCTCCAAGTACATTTTAATATAGAGATCACATCTAACGATTTGGATTGAGCATTTGAACTTTGAAAATTGAAAAACCAATTGGTTGCACCACGGTTTCAGAACAAACGTTTTGATATTAGCCAACCTCTATATATATATGTGTGTGTATATAGCAGTTGAATTATTGCATGACGATAATTCAAGATTAGAGTATAATTTGAACACTCTACTGATACCAAAAAAGTTAAAGAATGTTAAATACTTAGCAACACGATTCCTTTTAAAGTGTTGGCATGTTATAACTTTCGTTGTCAGTATTGTCTTAATTAAGCAGTCACGTATGTCATTGTTGAATTTGACAGGAAAATAACTGATTTTATTGATTTCTGATATTATTTCAATCTCTTATACGGTTACAAAATTCACAGAGGCATTAAAATATTTTCAAATTACATAATTAGCTATATCTGCTAAATAATATTAATTGTTCTCTAATTAATCTACTATCAATGCAAATGATCTCTAATTGATTCTTTATCTTCATGTATAAATATTAAAAACTTCTATTTATTTTTTACAACATAGTTTCTATTTCAAAAAAAATTATATAGAATTTACATAGGTGATAATACATACTTTGTTTTTTTAAGGAAAAACTAATACATACTTTGTTAGTGGAAGAGAGAACAAGAGCCAAAGAAACTATTAGAAAACGATTTCTTAAAAAAAACCCTTTTAAATTAGCAATTACGTTACATCTCAAATTAAAATAGGAAGTATCATGTGTACTTTAAAAATAAAAAAGAAATCCCAATATAGATATTTTTTCAAAAATAATTTCTCAAGTTGAGAGAAAAAGAAATATATATAAACCTTGATCACTTAGTTGGACAGCTTTCGTTGGGACCAGTACAGACACACACACACATATATAGATATAATGATGTTTCGGTTATTAGCAGTTCCAACTAATAAATTACCAACTTACCCTTATATAAATTAAAAAACAAATAAAATTAAGAGAGCGTCAAATTATTTTCCAACTCCAATTTCTCAAATTGTTCTCCTAATTAATTATTTCACTATTTATGAGACTAAACAGCAACAACACGTGCATAGTCAAGTGTTTATACTTCAAAAAACTTTTTTTTTTGTATTTATACATATCATACAAATTATAACTGAGGGTTAAAATATTTTTATTTTTTGTATCTCTATTATGTCTTTATTTTTAGAACTACAATAATTAAAAAAATTAACTTAAATATCAAAATAAAACAGTTAGATGTCATCTTTATCATTTTCTCTATGCACACGTAAAAGATCACGACATATTGATTTTGTTTTGATTAGTATCAAGAGCTTGCAAAATATAAAATATACCGATATGAATAAATTTTGGACTTTAATTTTTCAACTTATTGATTAATATAAACCAAAATAAAAAGTGATAGTTTTTTATGTGCATGTAAAAATAATCTAGATCACATCTAATAAATTTATTTTGACATATAAATTTTTCTAATTTTTTTATTAAAAATTTAAAAAAGTGAAAACATAATAAAAGCACAAAAATGAAGACATTCTCCAAGTATCTGTACCGCTAGGTGTTTATATATTCTTTGTTAGATATTTAGATTTGCAAAGTCAGTTGTTAAAAATTTCTGATTTTTATACGTATGTTGTTAAATGTCAAGATTTATACTACTAGGTGTTAAAACATGCAAATACGAATATTCATACTAATTTTAATTATTATATTATTGGAGAAATTTACACGTAACTGTAATTATTGAATATTAACTATGTATTTCTATCAAAAATCTCATAAATCTCTTAGAAAATAAGAAATAAAGTCAGGAACATATCCAGGATTTTCGTCAGGAGAGGTAAAAAAACTAGCGAATCGGATTTAAATAGCTAATTGAGTTCAAATCCATTAAATAATCAGATACTAGATTAAAATAAGAGGAGGGTTCAAATGCCTCCATTTTTCATGCCTCCACTATGCCTCCACTTTTAAAAACTTTAATAACTCAAAATTTAAAACTTAAAAGTCAAAATAAAACCGTTGGATATGATCTACATCATTTTATCTATGTGCTCATAAAAAATTATCACATTTTGATTTTGTTTTTATGTGAATCAATAAGTTGAAAAATCAACGTCTAGAAATATCCACATTAGTGCGTTTTTTACAAGCTCTTGATGACAACCAAAACAAAATTGAAATGTCATAATTTTTTACAAGTGCATAGATAAAATGATTTAGATCATATCCAACGGTTTTATTTTGATTTTTAAGTTTAAAATTTTGAGTTATTAAAGTTTTCAAAAATGGAGGCATGGTGGAGGCATGAAAAATGGAGGCATTTGAACCCTCCTCTTAAAATAATATTCTAACTTATAATTTTTAATGCTCTAACTTTAATTCTAAT
Organism: Carex parvula; assembly: GCA_025461045.1. Taxonomy (NCBI): domain Eukaryota; kingdom Viridiplantae; phylum Streptophyta; class Magnoliopsida; order Poales; family Cyperaceae; genus Carex; species Carex parvula. The sequence continues at coordinate 703,935 of JAJGRW010000658.1, read as the reverse complement.
ACCAAACCAATCCGAATTCAAGGATTCTAATTTTAACCCAAATTATAGATTAGAATTTCAGAGGAGAGTAGAAAATTCAGGAAGAAACAAAGTTGGTACGAACATATAGATTTTAATATATTTTTAAAATCCAGGGGCGGTCCGGCACTGAATAAAGTTGTGATTTCAAGATTTTTGTCAAAAAAAAAAAAAACGACGGAAAAAATAATTTGCTAAAGTGGAAGTACCGGAGAGCAAATAAAGGTGTTGGCCAATGAGAGAAAGACACGGCGGGGTCAGCAAAAGTCTGAAAAAAGTCAAAATTTAAAAAAATGCACTGGGGACAAATATGGGGGCCGGTTAGGGAAAAAGAAACATCATTTTAAAATTAAGATGCCAAAATGAATAAGTATGAGAAACTAATATTATTGGTCACAAAAAAATATATGTGTCCGTCCGTGGAAGCTAGCTAGATTTAATTTGAACAGCTAGAAAAAGAGAGAGAAACTTCTTTCCAGCCAGAAATTGCTGATCTGGTATAAAATATTTATTACAAGATATCCAGATCATTAGGAATTCGTATCCCCTGAGGTAACAGAATATTTATGTTTGGATCATGACCGTTCAAACAGCATCTGCATGAATATTAAAGAGGCCGTATTCCGATCAGACGGTCCAAATCTAAAAAGAAATATTATGTTACCTCAGAGGATATGGAATCGATCATTAGGCGACAACAGGCAGATATACACAGGACCCACGTCGAGCCATCCGCGCGAGACCATTAATTATCCTCTTCCTCCAGTTCTTTTCAAATGGATCTATCCATTTTCTTCTTATATAACATTATCCCAATTTTTTTTTTCAGATCATAAAAATATAAAATTAAACATATACCATCGATTTATCAGAATTCTGATTTATCATTTTTTGTGGCCGCTATGGCTAAATAATTCTGCAATTTCGGCCTGAAAATCAAACAATAAATATTTCAGCCAGTGTTGTAAAGAACATCCATTTAGTCTGATTAATCAGTCGATGGTCGTCGGCAGTGACCAAACTGTTATGGATTTTCTCGACTAATTGGCCAATTATTTCCGATTATTCTCGATTGATCGCTTGGCAATACGCTGTTCGTCCGACGAGCGCATGCTATTATTTACAACACTGATTTCAGCATTCCCTCAGCATTGTGATATAAATCAAAATTTTGATAAATTGATGGTACATTTAATTTTATTATTTTTCGAATGGTATAGATAAAAAAATCGGAACATTATTTGTTGCCCGTTCCTAAATTTATGGGTAATTATATTGACAGAGCAGTATTTGCTTCATGCAGCGCACAATTCATATGCAGTGCTGTTTTGACTATCTTCCATGTACGCTGCACAAAGCACAAATTACTCTGTCAATATCTTCATCCAAAATTATGCGTTTTGTTTATTTTAAAATTTAACATGATCATAAATGTTAAACTGTTTTGATGAACAGCTGCTTGTCATTCTTTACAAACACCACAAAATCAGAATAGGAAAGAAATTATCCAGTACAACTGTTGTTCTCATTAAATTTGGAATATAAAATTAAGATTTATTCCTTTGGTGAAGTATGAATACAAAGCAAAACAAAAAGCCCCCCAAACTTGAAGAGGCGACCCTTGAGACCAGCACGCCATCGAAATTTTCAAAGGTGACTTCTTTTCACCTCTTTCCTTATCTGTGCTTCTCTCCTTCCTCACCTACACTTGTTACGTAGAGCACTGCCCCTTTCTCTCGCCAGTCTCCCTTTTTGACCTTTCCAAATCTAACCCCGCCAATTAATTTCACCTCCCTCTTCAATCTTCATATAAAACCTCTGTTCCTTCTCTCTCTTCTTCCTCAAAAACTCAATTCAATTACCAGCATGAACCTTCTCACTGTTTTTGGTTATCTTGCTGTCTTCCTTCTTCTTCTAAGAATTGTGCTTTCGTATAAATCTCTGCTTCATCTCTTGGCCTGGTGCTGGTATCGGGTAGGCGAATGGGCTCAAGTGTACCAGTATTTTGATGTACCGCGGTTCGATACAAGCTCCCAAGAAAACCCTCTGTACCGGAAAGCGGTAGCCTACGTGGCATCTCTTCCTACCCTTGAGGGATCAGACTCAGCTTCTCTCTTCTCCTCTGCTTCCCGATCAAATGATTTCTCTCTGCAACTGGGTCCCAGTCAAACGGCCCGGGATTCATTCCGTGGAATCCATGTTACATGGACCAAACCTTCCTCAGGTCATGATCGCCTCGTGCTCCGGGTGCGCCGACAGGATAGAGTACGTGTTCTTCGACCTTATCTATTGCATCTCGAGTCTGAAGCAGATAAGCTTATCTTGAACCGTCGCGAGTTACATCTTTTTACCAATACCGGTACCGGCAAGGATGGTACCAAATGGGTGTTGATTCCCTTCACTCACCCAGCAACACTTGACACATTGGCCCTGGATTCAAACCTTAAAACTCGTGTGCGCACCGACTTAGAAGGATTCCTTGAAGGCCGTGCGTATTACCATAGGTTGGGACGAGTATGGCGGCGTAGTTACCTTTTCTACGGCTCACCCGGCACTGGTAAATCCTCTTTTGTGGCCGCTATGGCAAGATTTCTCGGTTTTGACATTTACGACATAGACATGTCACGTTGCGGGCCCGAAGAACTCCGGTCTCTTCTAATGCACACCTCGCCTCGTTCTCTCATCCTCATGGAAGACCTCGATAGATACCTTGAAGAAACGGGCAGTTCGGGCACAGCTAGTATCCTCTCAATCATGGATGGCATCTTTTCATGCTGTGGCGAGGAGCGGGTGATGGTTTTCACCATGAGTCGGGAAAAGGATGGAGTCGACCAGGCCATACTCCGACCCGGTAGACTCGATGTGCACATCCACTTCCCCATGTGTGATTTCGACGGGTTTAAAGCACTTGCAAGTAGTTACCTAGGTGTAAATGAGCACAAGTTATTTCAACATGTCGAAGAAGGGTTTCAAACCGGCGCACAGATTAGTCATGCTGAGGTGAGCGAGATTATGATCGCGAACCGACGATCCCCGACACGTGCAATTAAGACCGTGATTAATGCGTTACAACATGCAGCATCTGAGGTGAAGAGTAGCTCGACAATGAGGCGGATTAGCCAGAGTTTTGGTGGAAGCCGATTGAGTAATGCGGCGAAGGATGGAGATAACCATGACGATTCAAACGAGAAGGAAAATGCACCGGTGAGGGAAATTAAGAAGCTTTACGGGCTTATTAAGATGAAGAGTCGAAGGGAGGCCGGGATGGTGGTGCCGATGGATGTCGAACCGCCGACCGTTAGAAATATCAATGGCAATAACAAGGGCGTGGAAATTGAAAGATAGTTGATTAATTTCTGGAAAGATTTTATTATTAGTTGTAGATGACTTTTTTTTTTTTAGTTTGTTTCTTAGGTTTGATAATAAAGAAAAAAAGTATAGTTGATTTTGTGAAAGTAAGTCTTGTATAAATCAAAGATGGATTGTTCAAAGTTCAATTTGTGTAAAAATTAGACGCCCTTGTATTTTGGGAATTGCGTAGACAGTTACTTGAGTAAGACAAATTAGTCCCGGTATTGTAAAGTACAGTAAAATTATTTTCTGTTGAGTAAAGAGAAAATAATTTTGAAACTTTATTTACTATATTATAATCAGTGAATTTATGGTATTTTGTAACGTGCGGATAGTTTGAGTCAATACTTTAAGTGTGATTTTGTTTATGCATGTAGGAGATCACTGTATACCGTATATGCGGTATGCGGTATGCGGTTACACTTGTGAATTTATATGTAGAAATATAATACAGTTTTATTATACATTTTTAAAGAAAAATAGATAAAATAAAACTAATTTCTATCATAAAAGTTGTCTAGCATAGTTGTTCATACCCTTTATCATATTTAAAGGTCATGGATTCTAATTTCTCCAACATAAAATAATATTTGGGTCTTTTCAATTCCGCATAGACCGCATATGCGTCCTCATGAACGTGATTGCATGAGATTATGTATACGGAAGACCACCACATACGCATATACGGCTCATGCAACCGCATTTTAAAAACATTGACCAGTGCTATGAATTTATATTTTTATTTCAAAACTCAAATAGTTAATTTAAACCGTTCAACATAATTTTCATATTAAAATATCCTTAAAAATTAAACTTTATATTTTTCAAAATATTTTTACTTTTTGTAAGCATTACAAATTACAATAACCTCATATTACTTAAACCTCCTTAGCACAACGTAACATATACTCTATGACCTCTTACTAAAACATCCAACTAACTATTTTTTTTTTGTGGAGAAAGATTTGACCTTTTTACTTGATGTCAATCGGAAAGTCCAAGCTCTTTATACTTGTCATGATATATCTAAACCAATTAAATTATTAGTTCTTGTAAAATATTTAGAGAAAATAACTATTCAAAATATCTATGATCCTGATAATGTCTAGATGCCTGCAACGTTGCCTAATTCAACATTTTTTATATAATATTCATATTACATTTATATTATAAATTTCTAAATAAATAAACAAATTGAAAGGCTGTTCAAGAATAATTATTATTAATATTTATACATTTATACCCGTATATTCATATAACCTGTAATTTGTGTATTTGCTTTCAAGATATTATTTATATTATAAAAGAAACAAACTATCATAGAACCTGTACTGGGCGCTATTATTAGTTTAAAGTGCACAATCACTTCTAGCTGGAATTATGCTTTCCCTCTCTGAAAAAAACATAAAAAAAAGAATCTGATGCTACCATTATTTTTTATGAAAAGCTCACCGAAAAAAATAGAATATATATCTATGTGGGGGCCACAAGCAGATTTCAAAAAAGTATCTAGAAAAATTGGTACAACATGGATACCAGAATATAGTGCTGCCCAATTAATTGTATGATCTGGTGAAGCATTAATTTCTATCATTTAATTGTATGATCTGGTGAAGCATTAATTTCCTTCTATGATTATTATTATTTATGGTTTCATGACCAATCTGACAACGGTTATTATTTTATCCGAAATTTTTTGTTACCACCCTCAAATTTCAAAATTATAACATTACCACTGACCTAAAAAAATTTCAAATCTTGCCATGTGCAGACCAGTCTGCGCACTATTTTTATCGCATGTGCAGACCTGATCTGCACACCAAATTGTTTTTTTTTCTTGATGTCCGAACCTGTAGTCTGATTCTAAAAAAAAAAGCAGAGATTTGATGCGCATACCTGATATGCGCACTCGTAAAAAATAGTACGCAGACAGAATCTGCGCACCGGCAACTTTTAAATTTTTTTTACGGTGCAACTCTCAAGTACTTATTATTTATATATCAATCAATTAGCTGAGTTGCGGATATTATTTAGGTCGAACATTGGATAAAATTGTAATTAATTGTTGTTCGAGTCTCACTTTATAATATATTCTTCATCTAATGAGCTGTTTGAATTAAAAAAAAAAGCATATTTTTCAATCGAATTCCAGTTTGTCATATTCTCCACTATCAAGATATAAAACTTAGGTCTGTTCTAATGTCATAAACAGTGACACTAATATTATTGTTTCTGAACAAAACTTGAAAATAGTGTTTACAGTATTTTACGAAACAATGTCAAAACTACGTACCGTCTCAAATCAGATTGAATTAATGTACTGGGAAGGTCTTCTTTGAACGCATGAATTCAAAATGTTAGACGTAGGCGTTCAAATTTTTGTATACACAATTTGAACTATGCACACACCACATAATTCTAACATGCGTATAGAGTAAGGCAATAATATTGTAATATTTTCGAAACTGGGATATTTTAGATGATTGTCAACTGTTGGAATTGGTGCGAAAGAGACTCGTATTTAAAATTTGCAGCTCAAGGGGGGAGGCTGATAATTTTTTATCCATAGAAATATAAAGAGTGTTTGATTTATAACATTAATAGAAATATTAGAATCAATGGTTCCGATCTAAAATTTTCGGATCAAGATCATTGGTCCCAATTCAAAGTTTAAATAATTTTTTTTTCTATCAATAGTCTCTGTTAAGTTGTCGAATAAATAAATAAAATATATACTTTGAATCGGGACTGTTGATCATGATCTTTCTAAAAATGTTGCAAACCAATCACTCTTTCTGTTTTCGTACCTCTCATTTTATTAATTTCTATGAATAAAAATTCTCGTTCTAGTGCATGGACCATGGACCAAAGCAACCCAGCTTACCGAAACTTAGTATCCTAAACTGCAAGAGAAGGGTTGGTTCATACCAGAGTGGGGGCGATCTGATGGGCATCAGACCGAATTGTCCGGTAAGAGTTGTTCGATCTGTAACAAGATTCATGCGCACATGATCCGCATAACATAGGACCACATCTAGTGTGATGCCCATTGGTCCGCTCCGCCCCCACTTACCCGATGCCAATGCCGCTAAAATGAAAATGATAATTAAGTAGGTCCGGGCAAAGAGGGAAAAAAGATGGCTATAAGATATAGAATCGTTTATTTCATTTTTTTTTTAGAAAGAGCTACTTTATCTTATTTGCAGAAAACATTCTGTTTTGGTCTGCGAATAATAAAAAAAAAGTTCACATTCAAAGGAATTTAAGAGCTATTCTTTTTGGCTACGTTTGGATGCACTCTAGAATAGCTAGAATAGCTACTGTTTAGAATAGTAAATAAGAACAGCTACTGTTTAAGAACAGTGCTAACTTGAGCTATTCGGAATAGTGAAAAAGTTGTTTGGATTGCATATTAGGAATAGAGTTTGGAGGGAATGAATAGAATAATAATTTATGTGTTAGATTAAATCTTTTTATTAATACGTAATATAAAAATCTTTTTATCCAATACGTAATATAATATTAATTTAATTATTAAATAAAATATTAGATTAAATATAATATAATTATTAGATTAAATATAATACAATATAATATTAATTTAAATATTAAATGTAATATAATATTATTTTAAATATTAGATTAGTATTAAATATAATATAATATTAGATTAAATATAATACAATATAATATTTTTTTAAATATTAGATTGGTATTAAATAAAATATTAGAGTAAATATAATATAATATTAGATTAAATAAAATACAATATAATATTAATTTAAATGTTCAATGTAATATAATATTATTTTAAATATTAGATTGGTATTAAATAAAATACTTATATTAAATATAATATAATATTAGTTTAAATATAATATAATATAATATTAATTTAATTATTAAATGTAATATAATATTATTTTAAATATTAGATTAGTATTAAATAAAATATTATATTATATTATTATATTAAATATAATATAATATTAGTTTAAATATAATACAATATAATATAAATTTAATTATTAAATGTAATATAATATTATTTGAAATATTAGATTAGTATTAAATAAAATATTAGATTAAATATAATACAATATAATATTAATTTAAATGTTAAATGTAATATAATATTATTTTAAATATTAGATTAGTATTAAATAAACTACTAGATTAAATATAATATAATATTAGATTAAATATAATACAATATAATATTAATTTAAATGTTAAATGTAATATAATATTATTTTAAATATTAGATTAGTATTAAAGAAACTATTAGATTAAATATAATATAATATTAGATTAAATATAATACAATATAATATTAATTTAAATGTTAAATGTAATATAATATTATTTGAAATGTTAGATTAATATTAATATTGAAAGCTCCAATCGCTATTCCAACTTTTTGTTAGAATAGCGGAACAAAGCTATTCTTCTTGTTCCGAATAGCAAGTAGTGCGTTTGGTTGCTCAAGCTATTCGAATAGCAATGCTATTCTAAGAATAGCACTATTCTTAGTGCATCCAAACATACCCTTTGTTTCTCAAGCATAGTTCTTAGATTAAGCCATTGTTTATTTCAATTTTATCCTCGTTGAAAAAGTGAATATAATTATTATAATTTGGGAAAACAGAATGCAAGGAATTTAAAGTTTGTGACAAATCAGCTTCTACTTTCTAGAGGTCTCATCTTATTACATGGATCCTCTTAACTATCTCTAAACATTTGATAAAACACCTCCCTAATGTACATCACAAACACAAACTTTCATGCCCTTCGCAATTTTGTGAGATCAATCGTGTTACTACAAAATATTATTGTACAAGAACAAGTTAGTAAACTAAGGGCGAGTTTCAAAAATAGGATGTTAACATTTCAAAGTTTTAGACAACTCTAACCCACGTCCCTCCACACATCGGGCAGCCATGTATCCATCGACTAATCCACCATGCTTCTTTCTCATTTGATGGGTTACCTGCTCCTGGCAGTGCAAATGCACAGGTTTGCCTTAAGCATCTTATGCACTGCAAATAAAAATAATTTAATTATTTAAACCCACTAAATTTAAGGAGCGTGAGTCGAGCATATTCATTAGTAAAAAGAAAAAGAAAATAGCTTATGCTAGGCATGCGGCACTTGACTAGACTCTGAGAAACAAAAACCCTTTATGCACTACCAGAAATATACGGATATAGTGCCTCAAATTAAAAAATATAAGAGTTTAGTAGGGTGCATTAGAAAAATTCTTTCCTCAGAGGATTAAGCTTGGAGACTTGTCTACTCTAAATAGAGAGGGTTCTAATGCCTCCATTTTTTGTTTTCTAATAACAAGAATTATAACATTTATATGTCAATATAAAACCGTTAGATGTGAACTATGTTATTTTCTATATGCACACAAAAAATTATCACTTTGGGGTTTTGTTTTAATCGATACGTTGAAAAATCGACGTCCAGAAATTATCCACATCAGCGTATTTTTGCAAGCTCTTGATAACAATCAAAACAAAGTTGAAATGTCATAATCTTTTACATGTGCATAGAAAAAATGATGTAGATCATATATAATGATTTTATTTTGACATTTAAATTTAAAATTTTGAGTTATTAAATTTAAAAAATGGAGGTATTTGAACCCTCTAAGAAAGAAGAGGTAATAGAAATCAGAAAAGCACAAGCACAGTTTAAACCTTGGGCTTCTTATGAATAATTTGATTAATTTCCGAACTAAAACACTTAAAACTCACCTTGTACCACACACCATCCAGACCTGTTCTCCAAACAGCCGTGATGACATCACGCCTCGATCCCATAATGCCGAGATAAGTTCCCAGCCCAACCGAAGTTTTCAAGCCAAATGCAGCATCTCTTTCTGACAACCTCCTTTTCCTGGGCCAGAGTCCTTGGGGCCCACTATAGCTATAAAGATCCGCTTCCATCATGGTTACATCAGAGGGATCTTCGATCTTCAGCTTTGGCAGGTTATCCAATGGGCCCATATCGTCAGGATCAGACCATGGACCACCAAACATATTACGTCTGTGCCACTCTTCAGCTGGGGGATGGAGTTCAAGCTCACGAAGCAAGAGGCCAGCCGCATCGGCTCCTCTAGGACGGGGCATATTCTAAGCAAAAAAATAATTCATAAAAAATAAATAAAAGGAAGTCAATGAAATGAGGATTTCTCTGAATTGCAAGAAATTTGCAAAAGTGCTTTATATTAGAAATAAATTGCAATGAAGCACCCACCATTAAGATACTCCATTGTAGAGAAATTAAATACGAAAACTACTATTGTCAGTTAAGTATCAACTGTTAGTATTATGTTTTTAATAACCGGTTAAGCATATTTTAAATCCTTCCACTAATGACAAGACTAAAAGTATCAAAGGCTAACTTTAGGTGGGGCCACTATTTGGATTTCTTAGTAATACAGGAGGCCCTTTTGTAAGAAATGTGCAATTAGTTTTGCAATTTTTGTTGTTGTAAAGATAGATGTTTAACCACTTGTTAAGGTAGTTAGCACTTAGTTGCACATGATATCCATATGGTTGGATTAGGTTGCGCCACTGGCCCACTGCAAACAACTCTTTTCTTCAATTCTTCTTAGTTTATTTCCGGGTCGGAATTCACTAACAATGGGTTAAAGTTGACACTCTTGACAATTGTCGAAAATAACAACAAATTTGAAATCCAACAGTTGGCATGTGGTCTATACTTTATGCATATCATACACATGAAAAATGATGAATTTTGATGGAAGTTGTACTGTTCACCAAAGGATTTCAACTTGCAGCGGTCGATATTCAACAGCCTTTGATGGAATATCAAATGACACTCAAATTGCATGGTATTGATATACAACCAATCTATAAGGCTAACGACACGTAAAATTCTTTTTGTAGTTTTAAAAAAGTTTCATTTCATCTTGATTTGAGAAATGTTCTCAAGGTTGTCAAGTTGATCAGTTGTCAATAGATCCCAACCCCATTTTATGTGTACATTTACTGATCCTTTGTTTGAAAGAGTAAAGATAAAAACACTTGTCACCAAACAGTAAATTGGTCCCAATGAGTACTCTAATGGAACTGACCTGCATGTGGGGTCCCAAGGCTGCTTCGACCACCTCTGGTAGCACAGTATAGTTGCCATCGATATAGTGAAGCCTTATTATGATATTATTGGTACCCACCAGAGAGGGCGGCGAAGGGTGTTGCAGTTGGCTTGTTCTTCGACAGAGGTCAACCAAAATTAGGAATAGAACCTTGACCTGATAAAAAAAAATGAGCTGAGAATAAAACAATTGCCCTCTACAAAATTGCAGCAATGTAATACAAAGTACCAAGAACAGTAATTTATGAAATACAGAAGAGAAACCAGTTAACCAGGAACAATATCACCAATGGTACACCTGGGGTCAAATCAACAAGAAAAAACCAAATTACTTTGCATAGAGAGGGGGTGGAGTGGGGTCCAGTGGCAACCTAACTAATACCAGTACATCGAGATCTTTTCCCTATATCCAGTGGTCCAGCAGTGCCTAACTGCTGTCAATGTAACAGTCACCACCAAAAGCAAACAAGAAAAACAATAAGAAAGGTTATTACCTCCTCAGAAGTGTATCCCTGGCCTGCATTACCAGATCCCAACCTTGTAGACTTACTCAAGGAACTGTCTTCGGGCCCTTTTGCTCCAGGGGCCCCACTGCGAATCCCCTGCCCCTCTTCTAATTTTGCTTCCACCTTCCCATTAGTCATACCCTGCATCTTTTGAAGAGCCGGATCCAAATTCTTCTGCGGATTATTATTCAATAACCGTGGTGACTGCCTTCTTCGAAAGATCAGACAGAATAGTAATAACTGGCACAGCCTGTGAAGGAAATGGCAATCTCCTATAAGCCGCACAGCTGGTGTCCCTGGGAATGTTCCTGTATTGATGCTTATAGGCATGAAAGAAGATGAGCGGGAACCCATCGGATTTGATGTGGCGGTAGAAGAGCTGTCACTGTTGTTGCTTATTTTTGCAATTGCACCTTGGACCCACTCTTGCATCTGGGAGCTCCCTGTGGTCGCAGCTGCAACTCCATTTTGAGCTCCTGAAGTAGAATGAAAGGATCAAGAAATTGATTTAATATCGTCTCAAAATTTGAAATGCTGATATACTTTTGAGCTACCAACAAAGACAAGATGATAAACTCATTTCTAAGCATTCGAATTTCAATACGGATGGGATATCAAATCTTCTCACCCTGACTTGCTGTCTGTGATGGAGAATTGTTATGAGGAGGACTTGCGACCATGCTCCTTGCACTGCTGGGACCAGAGGAGGCCCCGACAGCATGGCTAGCCAATGTCCGGCAAAAGCTAGCATACCTTCTCAGGCGGGTAATGAAATGTGATGCCAGATCAAGCACCGCATCCACATAGGCCTTCACGTTATTGTATATACAATAATTAGCCAAATAAAAATGCATTTCCTTTTGGAATGAAAAAAAAAAAAAAAAAAAAATGTCGAAAGATTGAATTTGAAGTGTAGAAGACCTGGATACTAGGGACTAAAGCTTGTTCTACAGTCATCTTGTCAGATTCAATTCCAGAAAGTGTCTCGCCAGTTGCCTGCCATGGCTCAGGTAGTAGAGTTGAAGGGTTTACAAGTGCAGATTCAATACCCTTGCCCAACATTTCTAATAATAGCCTTGCTTGCATATCTAAAACAAGTGCACGCACATCTTGTGCATTTGTACCCTCCAAGAGCCTACACTTGATGCGGTCAAGGTTCTGTGGAGAAGATGATCAGAAGCCCACAATTTAGTAGAAACAGATCTATATAGTACTTACATTTTTTTATTTATGTTTGCTTCAGAGGAACGTAAAGTATGTTAATTTGATCAAGCAAACATACATCAAGTTGAAAGTACTACTTACAGGGCAATGTTGTTGTCTATGTTGCATTGAAGGAAGAGCATGGAAGTCAGCATCCAGTACAGCAATTACACTATTTAGTGAAACTGAATAGTAATAAGAAAAAAAACAGTCATTTACAACCATAAAATTAACACACAAGTAAATAAGCACAAATAATGCTCCTATCATGGAAGGAATACGGCTATGAATAACATTTTTCTTACCAATGCCATCTTCAGCAGCACTCTGTGTGCAACCAACAGCATCCCACCAATTAACATCAGCCAACAAGCTCCACCAAAACCTGCACATATAAAATTGTTGCATAAAAAAAATAAAGATAGTTTCAGTCATACTTGTTTGACAGTATTCTTTGTTTTGGGCTATGACCTCCCAGTAAATACCAAAATTTTAGTTAATCAGTTTTTGAGTAAAAGATCAGCACAACACAAAGTTGGGTGCTTATCCTTGAGAGCGCTGGAAAAGGTTTACCGTGCCCAAGAACTGTTGGATCGTTTAGCAAGTGGGTTTTAATGGGACTCAGCATGAATCTCGACACAACCTCACCTTTCCAAGGACTATCGAGGATCTCAGTCCCACAATGTTGGCATAAATGAAAGAAATACACCATTGTGCAACTGTAGGTGCACCATACCTATCAGCAATTGCACGCTCCCACATGGCCGAGCTAACCTTCTCTTGCGTGCCTGATACAGCAGGAGGAAGCACTCGAATAATCTTCAATATGGTTCGATCCTTAACTGTGTCATGCCACACAGATGCAAGGCAACAACCGCTCGATGAAAAGCCTGGTGTTGCAATGGTCGACCCAACATTGACATGATAACTATCCACTTGGTTAAAACTGGGGCCTGAGAAAATATGGACCCCACCTCTAAGAAATGCGACAGCTACTTCACCTGCATGTGCCGAATAGACTATCTGTGCAAGCTGTCTGACATCATTAGGAAGGTCATAGGGGTCAAAACTAAGCCTATTGGCCCTTTCAACACTGCAGTCAGACGAGTAATTTTGGTCATGAGATGTAGATGGGGCAGGAGTGTAATTTTGGGGATTTCTCAGGTCATCTGTTGGAGGGATGCTTTGGTTGACTCTCATAATCCATACAGTTTGCATAGGGGTCTGGCCACAAGGATTGCCAAATATCGGGTGAAGTACGACGGGTTTCAGAGAGGACTCCCAGCACTGCACCCGCCATCCAGTTATCGATGGCCCTTCATCTGGGTCATATGGAGACATGTACTGCCCTGCAAATCGGAAAGATTAACTCATCTAATTGTGTAGTAACCTTTTTAGGAGGAAAGGGCTACCTAAGCATGTTTTTCATATTAGCAGTTCTACCAACAGGTGCAGCATGTTCAAATTATCTAAATACCTAGAAGAATATGAAATGATACCCGAAGAGCATACAAAGAACTGTTTCAGAAAAAGGAGAGACTGAAAACAAGTTCAATAATCACAGAATGAACTACTTCTTCAGCCTCCAGCAAAATTAAGTTTAGAACCAACTATTATGCATCCCCTTCAAAACCCAACAACCAAGTAAAAACACAATACATTTCAAGCTACAGTGAACTTCTAGTCTCAGAAAAAAAAAATAATACAAAGAAAGAGTACCTTCAACTATTACAACAGCTATGACTGAGCCACCTCGGGTAGGGTCAAAAGCAACAGCAGTAACACCGGAGCCCCATGTGGTGGTCGTGGCAGACTGTGCAGCCGCTTCAGGGCTGACATAAGCTGAAAAATTAGAGACAGGGGAACAATGGATTGAGGCAGCCTCCATCTCATGATCTGATTGCTTCTTCCCGTGAGTTGTCTCAGAGGCCAGGTACTCTTGCAAGCTAAAGAGATAGGCTGCTAGCGGTGCAAAACCAGTCCAATTCGGTGGGTTTAGAGATGGTGGGACTCCTCCAGCTGTGTTTATCTTTGTCGTTGCCTGAAAATAAAGAGACTGTCAATGCAATCGGGTGGCGAGGGGTAGGGGTATTCATTGGGTCGGTTCAGTTAAACCGAATTAAAATAGTCAAACCAAAAATTTATTTGATTTTCAAAAATATAACCTAACAAACCGAATAAGAACCGAACCAAAATAAATATTGGTTTGTTTGGTTGAACCAAAATAAAGGAGGAGGTTCGTGATAGGCGTGGCGAGCCAACGATAGACCAATGGTCGAAAAACAGCCATTCTCTCATGAAATGAAACCCATAGATATTTACCTTAACTTTATAATTATTATTGGGTTTCATTTCTAGCCCACCCCAACTTGTTTGGGACTAAAGGCTTGGTTGATGTTGTTGTTGTTGGTTGAACCAAAATAAGAGATTAAATCTTAAAATGTCAAAACTCAATACATGCACAAATACATTTAATAATCATAGAAGTAAATATGAATTATATATATATATATGAGGAGGGTTCCAATGCCTCATGCCTTTCATACCTCATTATACCTCATATTTTATATCTTCATTTTCAAAGTCTAAATTGTCGATCCGAACCGTTCAACATGATATCCATACTAAAATATGGTTGGGGATGAAATTTTTGGAAGTTTTTTACTATTTTTTAAGATGGGTAGAAAATCACTGTTTTTTGAACAGTCCAAAAACAGTGATTTCGTATCTATCTTAAAAAATAATAAAAAAGTTCCAAAAATTATAAAATTTCAACCCCAAGTATATTTTAGTATGGATATCATGTTGAGCAGTTCGGAGCAACAGTTTGGACTTTGAAAACGAAGATATAAAATATGAGGTATGAAGAGCATGAGGTATTGGAACCCTCCTCTCTCTCTCTCTCTCTCTATCTATCTATATATATATATATATATATATGTTGTTGACATTACACACATTTTCCAATTCCATACATAAAAACCAAACCAAATATAAAAAATCGAACCAAAGTAATTCAAAAACCGAACAAATATAAACCTAACCAAATATATGTAAGTTGCTGATATTACACATCATTCGGTTCGGTCTTTTCGGTTTTGAAATATCTAAACCAAACCAAATATAAAAAATCAAAGTAATTCAAAAATTCAACAGAACCAAAACCGAATTATTTAATCGAAACTTTTTCCGTTCGGTTGAAAACCAAGGGGAAAGCAAGAACATAACAATCTAATGAAGGCCGCAAGCTGAAAAATTACTGTATTTCACATATGTGTAGTTGACATACCTGAAAACCATTTCCTGGTCCAGGCATCACCTCCCAGACCACCACAGTAGATGGGTTGACAAGTGGGACCCCAGCCACATGTAAAGACCCAGATTCAGTAATGATGGCATCTGCAGCCATTATACCACTGGGGCCCGCCCCGAGAAGCCCCTTGCTGGTTGAAAACCATCTTGCATGTGCCCCATTTTGTGGAGGCCACTGGGCCCAGTGAAGCTGCACAGATCCAGATGAAAACACCGAACAAATGCAAAGAATGTTTGGCCACTTCACTGCAACATAAGAGAAGTTTTATAAAGAAACAGTTGAGATGAAATTTCTTTTTACTGTACTTCTTAAGTCATTGTGAGATCAACCTGAAGTTTGGGACTGTTGAAGAAATCTTTCCTCGAAAACTTTTTGATTAGAAGAGCTGCTAGAGTTTGAGGGAAGCCATCTATACTGTATAATTAAAAGAATGATTTAGTGAATGCCAAAAGAAAAGTTGTAGAATTGTTTTTCTTAAGATTATATAACATACTGGAGACATGCCGGATAACCATTTGGTCACAACAGCAAGATCCTGACGCCACTCATGCTCACATAGCCAGGTGCTAGCATCATGTACCACATTAACTGGACCCTGAACAACAATAAATTGAACAAAGCGATCATATGAGTCCTCGTTAGATGGAAAAAGACGGTAATAGATTAGCAAACAAACCCAGTCTCAACTCCAAAGAACAAATTTGCAAATACACATAATTGCTCAAAGTGCCTTTGCCGGCAGCCTTAACTTTTCGAGGGACTAAGCTAAATCAATTAGGGTATATTTGGGTTACAGAGCCCTGTCCCCAGAATAGCATCGTTATTAATTTATTATCATTAACTTGAAATTCAAACGCTCCCTGACAAGTTAAAGATAGCACTGGATTAGCAAATATTTAGCATTATTAGCTAACCCAGCATCTCGATGGAGTAGCAAACTGAGCTCTCTTCAGATTAGCACTATTCCAAATCATACAATCCAAATAACATTTGCATCGTTCTTAATAGCACTGGGACAGCACTCTCCCCACACTTTTTGGATTAGGTCTTCTCACACTATTCTAACACACTAAACCGATAGAAATTATTCTTGCACTATTCCTTTGACTATCCAATTGTACCCTAAAGCTATAGGAGTAACAAAACATACCTGAGTAGGCTGGGTCCATATAGTGATTCTCCCATGAAAGTTGGCCACTAGCAAGGCACGAGGACAAGACCAGGGTGACCACTCAATAAATTGTACAAAGTCACGGGGAGAATCTGTTCAACAAAAAGGTACAGAAAATACAGATACGAGATCAATAAGGTGTAAATTACATAATTAAATAGGCACAAAATTCAACAGAATTAGAAGTTTAGAATTATGAATCAGCATTTAAATGAAAAAAAATTAAAAAAAATGTGAATTGCTTTCTGCAATTAATATCCTGTGCAATCAAGCTATTAATCAACTAGCCAAAAGAACAAATTTGTACATAAATACTAATAATTTAACTTCCAACAATCAGTTGCAAGATATATGGTTCACTAAGGTAGGGGTTTGCTATATCCTCGGTATGCGAGTATAGTACCAAGGTTGCTCTTGTTTGTCTGATTTTTTATTTTTTTATTTGATAACATAGCTTTCAACACTGACTGTCAAATATTATCTAATTTCTTATGGAACAAACATCATACAAGATGCCGAACCATTCCTTTTATCGCTCTTCTGCCAAACATGCCATAAGCAATATTTAAATATATGACAGACATTTATATACATACAATTCTCTTGCTCCGAAGCAAAGAAAAGCAAGTCCAATATACAAATAAGTATTTAGGCATGCCAGGAAGAGATCCAGATTGCTGTCTCCAGCAAGCTATTGACTCGTATTTATGTTCATGTGACTCGCTATGTGGTGCATAGAGGGGAGAGGTCAAACTGGTAAATGGTCCAATTTTGATTGCTTGATAGCACAAAACATTAATTCCAGTTACCAGCAGTGATTTTGGTTGATTAAACCATTAACATGAGTTCAGAAGTTCACCAGCTCTGACGTTAAAAACCGCACATTCAGTCGGCCTCTCGGGATTCATAATGTGTATGGGAATCCAAAAGGGTGAGCTTGTATTTGCACTGAAAAAAAGGTGCTAAAACTATTTTAGGTCAAAATAATTGAACAAAGTATAATAATAACTGGAAATTCATTGCAAAACATGGCATAAGATAACAGTGAGATGCACCTAGGAATTCTCGCGCAAGTCTCTGATGCACAAGCAATTGCATTTAGCTTTCCACACCATGCCACAGCACTGATTAAGGAAAAATTCATATCATTGCCACAGTAGCATTTCAAGATCAAATTTTGTTCAAAAGACAGCTCCTTTGCTTAGGCTACCAGTATAACTAAATCAAACCAACAATCTCTTTAGCTGGAAACTCTGTAACTTGCTCTGATCATCAAATTACTCCTAATTACACATGAAAAGATCAAAAGTGCACCTGAAGTTGCGACAAAGCTCCGGGACCCGCATCTTATGCCGAAGACTTGACGGCAGTTGCTTGAGCCTGATACGAAATACTGTGGCCGGTGATGTGCGGGGCCCACCACCATCCTCTGCCCCAACATCCTCCATTTTCTGATCAGCTTCCTCTCCAGTCACCAGTCTCTTCTCTACCTCTCCAGCCACCTCTTCCCCGTCCTCAGCATCCCCTCCTACCTGTGCCGGTGCAGTGCCAATTTCAACCCCAATTTGTTCCTTTGATTGCAATGGAGAAGAAGGGGGAGGAGTGGGATTAGGGTTTGGATTGGTCATATGTAAAGGGGAGGTCAGCAGAAATCTTAGGTCATATATAGGGACAGGAAGCAGAAAGTCGCGTGTGTGAGCGAGACAGGAATCACTGTTTGATGAGGGAATGTAGGGTTTTTCGAGGGTATTGAGTGGGAATTTGGAATTAGGGGATGGATCGGAGAGAGGAGAAAAAAAAAGGAATCGCGGGGATTGGATTGGATTGGCTTTGTTTATGGAGTCGTCGCTGTCAGAGAAGGTGAGTGTGTGGTGATGTTACAGAGCAATGACTTGGTCTCTTGGGCCGATGCTTTGCGGTGGTTTCTATGATTTCTAACAAAGGATAGGAAGGGTTTGCTCGATTTGGACCCTCTGAGGTAACAGAATATTTCTGTTTGGATCTGGACCGTCCGGTGCATTTCACCTCGGGACGGATTGGTCCGGATTCCGATCGGACGGCCGTGATTCAAAAGAAATATTTTGTTACCTCAGAGGATATGGATTCAGGGTGGGCTTGTCAAAAGGGCTGAAATTTTTATTAATAGAAATATAAATAAATAAAATATCAATAATGAGGAAGTATTTCGTGAAAATTCGATTTGTAAGAAAAACATGATAGTCCATAACGTCCAGAGAACGTTATAGATTATCACGGCCAGCTTAACGAAATCAAATTACCGCTAATTAACTGAAATAAAATCTGAAGCTGGCCGTTGTTGTCTATCACAGCCAAAAAAATTTAAAAAAAAAAAAGCTTCTGACCATTATTATCTATCACGACTAGAAAAATATTAATTACCTTTCTCGCATAGGCGTTCTTCACGGATCAAAACATAAGTTCAACATTATTCCATTATCACCGACATTTAGGTACTTTATGACACACTTACGGATAGTTATTATGAGACTGATTATCAATTAATTTCATTTTTTTTATATGTAAAATTTGATTTGTAAATATATTTTATATGAAAATCATATCAAACAGTTCATAACAACTATTTCAATAAAAGATACTTTTTTTCAATAAATCATTATAAAATTTTAAACTATTTGATGGACGATAAAATTTGTGTCAAAATTCATTCATTATTTCTTATGTGCATTATATCCAAAAATAATATATATCATATTCTTAATGTCGGATTTTTAATTTTAATATTATACTTGACGATTAGCAAAAGATGTAATTCACACTTAAATTTTAATTTCAAATAAAAAATGCTAAACATGCCATCATATGTTTATAGGGTAATAATTAAATACAGAAAGTTTGCGACCCTTTAATTTGTACAAATATAGAAAATGTTTGCCTTTTTGCTTTCTATATTTATTCTGAATGGTTCAATTTATTTTTTATAAGGTAGATATAGTTTTATAAACAAGTAAAATTGATATAACTATTATTATTAATCTAAAGTTGATATTACAAATTTCAAAGTAAATGTGAAGTATTAAACCTCATGAAGTAATTGGTTAAGGATACTAAGATTGGTTCATATCATAAAATTAATTTAGTTAGAGCATATTCATTCCAGCAACTCAAATAAGTTTATAAATAACTGTTAACTACTTTTTAGAAATTAAAACATCTAAAGTTTTAACATTTCACATTCCTAAAATTAATTTTAGAGTTTCTATTAAGCCACGTAGCAATAAATTAAAAAAGGACAAATAATTTTAGCCAATCATTTGACCAGCATGGAGTTTATAAATAGTTTCTTAATAAAAAACTTTTATGTACAGTTTCTAAATAAGAAACTCTCCCTCATCCCTGAAACTGAATTAGATACATCAGATTAGAAACTCTAATAATATTAGAGATGTAGATGCTCTTAGGCCGAAATTTTTATTAATAACATTTTCAAAAAAATAATAAACCAAATAATCATCGTTTTCTGACAATTATAAATCTAGCACGGCCGCAGAATACTAGAGCGGACCCATTTTTGGGAGGCCGCAGAATGCCGGAGAGGACCCTGTTCTTTATAGTCCGAAAATGACAGCGAAATTTCATTCCACACTCTCACACCTTCTCTCTCCTGGGTTAGCTCTCTGATCTGTAAGTTTTTTCTCTCTTCTTTTAAATTTTTTATTTTTATTTCAGTAGATTAATAATTAAATTAGAATAATTAATTTAGTTAATTTTTAATTGTAGGTTTTTTCTGTATTGGATTGAAAAAATGGCTCTTATGGTATCCATCTACACTGGTGGGGATGTTTTAACAGGTCCTAATGGGGTTTACTATAGTATTGGACCTGTTACTGTGATCCCGGTATTGTCGGGTACTGATTATGTGAGACTTAAATCAAGTATATGTCAGAATTTGGGGTTGGATCAGGGTCAGTATGACCTTAAAATTGATGCCAAAATTAGCCTGCCGACTAGTTCAGCACAAACCTGGTTCCAACTATTTCCAATTCAAAATGAGGGAGTCTGGCAGGTATTGTACAACCAAACCATGAGTTTTTCTGGGGGTGCATACAAGATAATTGACCTATATATGGAGGTTATCAGAGCTCGGCGTTCTAACCCAGTTATGAGGTTAATCCAGGGTCGTAGTCGGGGTAACTCATCCGGCTCCAGTCCGTCCCTTGTCCAGATTGACCAACCATCCATAGTCGGGCCCCAGTTCAGAGGGACCGACCCTCCAGTAGTCGGCCCTCCCGTCAGGCCCCATCCCAGACTGACCAGCCTTAATCTAGTCAGACCGCTCATTGGGGTCAAACTTGTGATCCGGATGAAACCGATGAAGAAGTGGATCCGGCAATACTAGAGGCAGAGGAAAATTGGGTTGATAGTGATCCTGAGGGTATGAGCGATTGGTCTGACGAGGAAGATACCGGGCCCGTGCTCGGACTACCAAGGACTTTCAAGATAGATCGCGGGTTTCGGATAATGGATCGCGAGTTTCAGCACCTGATTCATGCTTTCAATGACACATCAAGATTTATGGAAGCAAATTCGGGTTTGTTTGGAAGGAGGGCAGAGTATGAGAATGAATTGTCTGAGAGACAAACACATGACTCGAAAGAGGCAATGAAGAGCGCAATTGCCAGGTTTCACATCCTTTGCAACAAAGAGATAAGGAATACGCATAGTGACCGCACAAGAATTAGGTTCAAGTGCAAGGACAGTTACTGTGGGTGGTACATACTCGCAAAGGCCACCGGTTATTGAACACAATGGCGTGTCTCAAAGTGTTCAACACAATATTCATGCCACGCGGATGCGACAAGAACAGATCACGCCCAATTGTCGGCTACTATGGTTGCCTAGTGTATATCCGCTCACATGAGGAACGGTGTCGACCTGAGTATTCAAGCTGTCCGGATTGCTGTTGCTGAAAGGTACAACGGTCAAATACCGACGTACAACAAACTGTGGCATGGCTGTGAGTTGGCAATAGCCCGTCAATTTGGTAGTTGGGAGGGGTCATACGCTCTTGTAGTTCCATTGTTGGAGGCAATCAAAAGAAACAACCCATGTACTATATTGTTTCTTCATTTTTACGTCATTTCATTATCAATCAACAATTGAACTTATTTTTTTAAATTTATTGACAGAAATATTGTTTGAGGTGACCTCATTTCCCACCAGTAAACCTGGACCATACAAGTATTTTCATAGGGCAGCTTGGGCATTTGGACCGTGCATAGCTACTTTTCAACATATCAGACCGGTCATCACCGTTGATGCATGTTTCCTGTCAGGCCGGTATAAAGGTAACTAATTTGATTGTTTTAACTTTATTTAATTTAGTTGATTTCGGCTCTTACGAAATTAATTTGATTGTTTTACCACAGACAAGCTGTTGATTACAACCGGGTACGATGCTGAAAACCAGCTCCTCCCGTTGGCTTTTTCACTGGTAGAATCAGAGAGTTTTGACGATTGTGCGTGGTTCATGAAATAGTTGCATCGTAATGTAATCTGCTCCAGATTCATGTGTGTCATCATTGATAGGGGAAAGGGTATCAAGAAGGTGTTCAGACAAGATGATCTAGGGTGGAACGAGGACGATGATGATCAATGTGTTCACAGTCTTTGTGCTACTCACATAGCCGAGAACATGAAGAAGAACGGTTGCAGTGATAAGGCAATCCTGTTTTTTAGAATATGTGTGGCCAAGAGGAAGATGAGGAGATACGAGCAAGGAATGCAAGCAATAGGACAGGCATGTGACATTGCCCTCAATTGGCTGGACGGTGTGGGTAAATATTTGGATCAAGATGACAACGAGTGCCCGAAACTATGGAAGATATTCCAAGCACTGGACGGTGGTTACCGTTGGGGCATCATGACTACAAACGGCTCCGAGTCGCTTAATAATGTCTTCAAGTCCTCTCATAAGTTACTGGTTGCAGCAATAATTGAAGACGCATTTTACAAATGTATGACATGGTTTGCGCAAAGGAGGGCCAAAGCAGAATGGGAAGCCAGTCAAGGTCAACAATTCTCGTGTCGTGTGCATTAGGTACTTTTATTTGTAGTTTTTTCTTCATAATTTTTAATGAACTTTGTTAAAAAAATCTGACTTCTTCATTATTTTTTAATTTTTCGTAGCTGATCAACAAACGGTTCGAGAGGTCCGATAAAATGAAGACGATGGGGGGCTTTGGAAACAACAACGAGTTCAAGGTAACCTCCACACATGAGAGAGTTCACGCTTTCATACCTGACGATTATGGCCGGTTTATCAAGGCCAATTACAAATACACGGTGATAATCGGGGATGATCACACGGTAACTTGTATGCGCCAGAAGCCTCAATTGGACAAAATACCGTGCTCTCATGTTCTGTCCGTATGTCGTCTCCGAGGCATCGACCCTGGCGTCTTTGTAAGTTACTACTATCACATCCATATACTGATCAACACATGGAGCGCTCAATGGCATGTGTATGAAAATCAAGTCGGAATGGCCTCAACACGATGGCCCGATCCTTGTTCTAGAGGATAAAAATATTTCTGTAGGCAGAAGACAGCACAACTGAATTCCGATGTGGATGGATGTTCTAAATAATAGGAGAAGATGACACCAAGCCGGCCGAGATACACAAGAAAGACAAAACAGAGCTGCTCGAGCTGCACGAGGTTGAGAGTTAATGTTGCTTTTTTAATTGTATTCATAAAAATGTTGTTTATTTTCGGTTAATTAGACGTATTTGTAATTTCCGATAACATTAGCATTGTTCTATTGTATGCTTCTTTATATGGCTCATTATTCTATTGTAATGTTTCTTTTGATCAAACAAACGACGAACAACAATTTCAGATTAAACGACATTTCAAACAGAAGTAATTACACACAACTTCCAGTACAAACTTTATATTTTTGATAAAAACTTCCAAAACAAAATCATAATCAACTTCATATTTCAGATTAAAAAAAAAATAACATGATCCGCACTGGCATAGAGCGGACCAGGGACCGCTCCGGCATAGTGCGGACCCATTTCAGGGTCCGCACCGGCATTCTGCGGCGGCCCTGAAATGGGTCCGCTCTGATATTCTGCAGCCCTGCTAGATTTATAATTGTCAGAAAACAGTGGTTATTTGGTTTATTATTTTTTTTGAAAATGTTATTAATAAAAATTTCGGTGCTCTTAGGTCAGATTAGTAGTTGGAAAACTAATTATTACGGAGTATAAAAACTCAGAGAATGCTTGTCAAAAATAAAAATTCGGTGACCTATTTGTTACAAACTAAATTTTCTTAAAGAGCTTCCATTTTATTACATCTTAGTAATAGAAGTTTATTTTATTTCAATTCCATCGATAACCTTCTTATGGCAAGTCCAAGTTTCTAAGAGCGTTATATTAGTAATTTTATTTTAATATCAAATTCCAAGTAATTAATTTTGTTTGTAATTTTAGAAATGTTCCATAATTTTATAAATATAACCTTTTCTTCTAAATGAAATTGCTTTCAAAACGTTAATAATATTTATTTTTATTCATTCATATATCTTATAAATTAATTTACGAGATGTATGAATAATTCTTTAAACGTTCAAAATTAATTACTCAGAATAGTATTTTTAATATTAATTTTAATTATTTTATTTTTATTTTAATTTCAGTCTAATTTAGATACCAGTACCTTATGAGTGTATTCGTTTTCGGGTCATTTCAGCGACCAAAGTTCTTTTATTACCACCTCAAACTTTCAAAATTTGCAAATAGTGCGCAGACCACGTGGCAAGTTCTAATTTTTTGAGAAAATGGTGGTAAAAGTACGAATATTTGAAAGTTTGAGGTGGTAACTAACAATATTTCGGTTTCAGCGATGGCCTTGTAACAAGAAATTCATATCACCTAATGTAACAGAATATTTCTGTTTGGATCTGGACCGTCCAATCAGAATCCACACGATTATTAAAGCGATCCCCTGAGTTCACCTCGGGCCGGATTGGTCCAGATTCCGATCGGACGGCCATGATTCAAACATATATATTTTGTTACCTCAGAGGATAAGGATTCCTTGTACAAGTCGGTTGGTCTCGGATAAGCGATTCAATTCATTCTACCCAATATCACCTCTTCCCGACACAATTTCTCAGTTTCTGGCATTCTGTAATCTGTATAAAGAAAAACAAGGAAAAAGGGGCTCTCAATCAGATTTGGGTGAGCTAGCCAGGAGCAACCATGGTGTTCGTTCAAACCCTAGATCGCAAAACCCTAGCAATAGACCTCGATCCCCGATCCACCTCCCTTCTATCCCTCAAGCTCTCCATCGAATCTCTCACTGGTATTCCTCTCCACCTCCAGCGCCTCTTCCTCTCTTCTCGCCGTTTGCTTGCTCAATCGCCTTCGACTGACTCCACAGCGACTCTCTCTTCTTTCTCCGTCACTGCTACCTCAACCCTAACCCTTCACATCCCCCTCTTAGGTGGCATGCAAGCCCCTGTTCCACCCCGCCCGGCCAAGTATGAGTTCCTCAGTTCTAAGCCCCCTTCTAATTACGTTGCCGGGTTGGGTCGTGGTGCTACTGGTTTCACTACTCGATCTGATATTGGTCCAGCTCGTGCTGCGCCTGATCTCCCCGATCGATCGACTGCCCTTGGTGCCGCACCTGCTGGACCTGTTGGTCGTGGCCGTGGCAAGGGTCCTGGTGAGGAGGAAGAAGAAGAGGAGGCTGATGAGAAGGGCTATGATGAAAACCAAAAGTTTGATGAATTTGAAGGGAATGATGTGGGTTTATTTGCTTCGGCCGAGTATGACGAGGATGACAAAGAGGCTGATGAAGTTTGGGAAGCTATAGATAAACAAATGGATTCAAGGAGGAAGGATCGGCGTGAGGCAAGGTTGAAGCAGGAGATAGAGAAGTACCGTGCATCAAACCCTAAAATCACTGAACAATTTGCAGATTTGAAGAGAAAGTTAGCAGATGTGACACAGCAAGAGTGGGATAGCATACCAGAAATAGGTGATTATTCAAACAGGAACAAGAAGAAGCGGTTTGAGAGTTTTGTACCCATACCTGATACTCTACTAGAGAAGGCAAGACAGGAACAGGAGCACGTTACGGCTCTTGACCCAAAAAGCCGTGCAGCTGGTGGGACCGAGACTCCGTGGAACCAAACCGCAGTTACTGATCTAACTGCAGTTGGTGAAGGGAGAGGCACTGTGCTTTCTCTAAAGTTGGATCGGTTGTCTGATTCTGTGTCGGGTCTAACTGTGGTGGATCCAAAGGGGTATTTAACTGATCTGAAGAGCATGAAGATAACTAGCGATGCTGAAATTTCAGATATTAAGAAAGCTAGGTTGCTACTCAAATCTGTGATTCAAACTAACCCTAAGCACCCCCCTGGTTGGATTGCTGCGGCTAGGTTAGAAGAAGTGGCAGGTAAGATTAATGCTGCAAGAGAGCTGATTCAAAGAGGGTGTGAAGAATGCCCTAAAAATGAAGATGTATGGCTTGAGGCATGTCGTTTGGCTAGTCCTGACAGTGCCAAGGCGGTTATTGCAAAAGGAATTAAGGCGATACCAAATTCGGTCAAGCTTTGGATGCAAGCTTCCGAGCTAGAGACTAACAATGTGAACAAGAGTCGAGTGTTACGTAAGGGTTTGGAGCATATACCCGATTCGGTGAGACTTTGGAAAGCTGTGGTTGGAATGGCAAATGAAGACGATGCAAGGGTGTTGCTGCACAGAGCAGTTGAGTGCTGTCCTCTCCATGTGGAATTGTGGATTGCTTTGGCTAGGCTAGAGACTTATGATCAGTCGAAAAAGGTACTTAACAAGGCCAGAGAGAAGCTACCGAAAGAACCGGCAATTTGGATTACTGCAGCTAAGCTTGAGGAGGCGCATGGTAATACACAGTCAGTTTCTAAGGTTATAGAGAGGGGAATAAGGTCTTTGCAAAAGGAGGGTCTGGAGATCGATAGAGAGGCTTGGATGAAGGAAGCTGAGGCGGCTGAACGTGCTGGCTCGGTTTTGACTTGTCAAGCAATTATTAAAAATACTGTGGGACTCGGGGTGGAAGAGGAGGATAGAAGACGCACGTGGGTTGCTGATGCCGAGGAGTGTGAAAAACGTGGATCTATTGAAACGGCTCGGGCTATATATGCACATGCACTGAGCGTGTTTTTAACTAAGACGAAGATATGGCTTAAGGCAGCCAATTTGGAAAAGAAACACGGAACAAGGGAATCCCTTGATGCTCTCCTGAGAAAGGCGGTCACATACAAGCCTCAAGCTGAGGTTTTGTGGCTTATGGGTGCGAAAGAGAAATGGCTAGCTGGTGATGTACCATCTGCTAGAGCAATTCTCCAAGAAGCATACGCCGCTATACCCAATTCAGAAGAGATTTGGTTGGCTGCTTTCAAACTTGAGTTTGAGAATAACGAGCCAGAGAGAGCAAGAATGCTTTTGGCCAAAGCGAGAGAAAGGGGAGGGACCGCACGGGTCTGGATGAAATCTACCATTGTGGAAAGAGAATTGGGCCATACGGACGAAGAAAGGAAGTTGCTCAAAGAAGGATTGAAACTCTTCCCGAACTTCTTCAAATTATGGCTTATGTTTGGCCAAATGGAGGACCGGCTTGGTAATGCCGAAAAGGCGAAAGAAGCATACAACAATGGCCTTTCTCACTGTCCCAACTGCATTCCTCTCTGGCTTTCTCTTGCAAAACTCGAGGAAAGGATGAACGGCCTGAGCAAGGCACGTGCAGTGCTTACACTGGCAAGGAAGAAAAACCCAAAAAATCCTGACCTTTGGCTTGCAGCTGTGCGTGCTGAGTCTAGGCACGGTAACAAGAAAGAGGCAGAAAATCTAATGGCAAAGGCGATGCAAGAGTGCCCCAATACTGGCATTCTATGGGCTGCATTGATCGAAATGGTGCCACGGCAACAGAGAAAAACCAAAAGTATGGATGCATTAAAAGCGTGCCCAGAGGACCCGTATGTGATTGCGGCAATTGCAAAGCTGTTTTGGGCAGATAGGAAGGTCGACAAGGCCAGGAGTTATTACAATCGGGCAGTTATTTTATCTCCTGATATCGGTGATCATTGGGCGTTGTATTATATGTTTGAGTTGCAACATGGCACTGAGGACACACAGAATGAAGTGTTAAAGCGATGTGTGACTCATGAGCCGAAGCACGGGGAGAGGTGGCAGGCTATATCGAAGGCCGTGGAGAATTCACATCTGTCGGTGGAGGCTATTTTGAAGAAAGTTGTTGTTGCGCTTGGCAAAGAAGAGAATGCTGTTTCAGATGGGATGAAGCCATAGTTCTATGCTATGAATGAATATGGTATTGTTGACTTTTGCTGTATCATTATTTTCCTATTTGTTGGATTTGTTGTATTTGCAAGAGTTCCCTTTTGATAGCTTTTATTTTGGTCCTGTTTATTCAGTTTTAATTTTAAAAAAATATGTTAGAACTATTTTGGTTGTATATTTTATGGGACAAAAAATGGATGTTTATTGAGTATTGTAAACTACTGTTCACTTTAAACCTGGTTAGGGGGTATATGTTTGTGATATACATTGTAGTTCTTGTTTTCCTAAATATTATTTCTAAATTTATTATTTAGTAAATGGAGCAACAAATTGTGGATGTCTTCAAGGAAACATTGGCAAATATGTTACCAGCAGACGTCGAGATGCTGATCATGGCTGCTGTTGAGGTGCAGGAAAGGATTTGAAGGGTATTTTTGGCAGTTGGATGAAAATTGTCTTTATACTTCTTGTACTCAATTTAAAGAAGTGCTTGTTGGTTTGTTTTATATGAAGGATTTATTTAACTGGTATTTTGTAGTTGAAAATAACATACTGGTACCTGTGTTTGGTAGGGTCTGAAGGGTTACTGAGTTTTGAGGGGACGGATGTGGGCCAGGTAGTTAGAAGTTAGAACTGCTGAGGCCTGAGGATGATTTGTTTCTGTTTTTAGTGGAAACAATTGACCTTGTTTTTGAGGGCATTGCTTATTCTGAAGAAAAAGCAATTACATTTAGATGGTTGTCAATTTTCTTGAACTTATTAATTGATAGTGTCGATGCCTTGAGTTTCAGGGAAGGGGGGGAATATATACTTTAGGGCTATGTTTGGATGCACTCTAGAATAGCTATAATAGTTACTGTTTAGAATAGTAAATAAGAACAGTTACTGTTTAAGAACAGTACTAACTCAAGCTATTCGGAATAGTAAAAAAGTTGTTTGGATTGTATATTAGGAATAGAGTTTGGAGGAATGAATAGAGTAATAATTTAATATAAAAATGTTTTTATCCAATACGTAATATAATGTTAATTTAATTATTAAATAAAATATATAATATAATATTAGTTTAAATATAATACAATATAATATTAATTTAATTATTAAATATAATATAATATTAGATTAAATATAATATAATATAATATTAATTTAAATGTTAAATGTAATATAATATTATTTTAAATATTAGAGTAGTATTAAATAAAATATTATATTAAATATAATAAATATAATATTAATTTAAATGTTAAATATAATATAATATTATTTTAAATATTAAATTAGTATTAAATAAATATTATATTAAATAATATAATCTTAGATTTAATATAATACAATATAATATTAATTTAAATGTTAAATGTAATATAATATTAATTTAAATGTTAAATGTAATATAATATTATTTAAATATTAGATTAAATATAATATAATTAATTAGATTAATTTTAATACAATATAATATTAATTTAAATGTTAAATATAATATAATATAATTTTAAATTAGATTAGTATTAAATAAAATATTAGATTAAATATAATACAATATAATATTAATTTAATTATTAAATGTAAGAAAATATTATTTTAAATATTAGATTAGTATTAAATAAAATATTATATTAAATATAATATAATATTAGATTAATTTTAATACAATATAATATTAATTTAAATGTTAAA
The DNA here is from genome assembly GCA_025461045.1 of Carex parvula. Taxonomy (NCBI): domain Eukaryota; kingdom Viridiplantae; phylum Streptophyta; class Magnoliopsida; order Poales; family Cyperaceae; genus Carex; species Carex parvula. Next base: position 674,233 of record JAJGRW010000658.1, on the reverse strand, counting down.
TATATATAATATTATTTTAAATATTAGATTAATTAAATAAAATATTAGATTAAATGTAATATAATATTAGATTAAATACAATACAATACAATATTAATTTAATTATTAAAAATAACAAAATATTATTTTAAATGTTAGATTAGTATTAAATAAAATATTAGATTAAATTTAATATAATATTAGATTAAGAGTGAGCCTATGGTGCTATGCATAGCACGGATGGGGTCCGTGCTACGGCCAAAAATTTGACTTTTTAAAATCTTAATGGTTGATCCAACCGTTCAATGTGATAACCATATGAATATGTATTTGCAAACTAAATTTTATAATTTTTCGAATTTTTTTACTATTTTTTTAGATAGGTAGAATTTTGATGGTCCAGAATTTTCAGAAAACACTGATTTTTCTATCTATCTAAAAAAATAGTAAAAAAATTCGAAAAAATATAAAATTTAGTTTGCAAGTACATATTCATATGGTTATCACATTGAACGGTTGGATCAACCATTAGAATTTTAAAAAGTCATATTTTTGGCCGTAGCACGGACCCCATCCGTGCTATGCATAGCACCATAGCCTCACTCTTAGATTAAATATAATACAATATAATATTAATTTAATTATTAAATGTAATAAAATATTATATTAGTTTAAATAAAATATTAGATTAAATATAATACAATATAATATTTATTTAAATGTTAAATGTAATATAATATTATTTTAAATGTTATATTTGTATTAATATTGAAAGCTCTAATCATTGTTCCAACTTTTTGTTAGAATAGTGGAACAACGGTATTTTTTTTGTTCCGAATAGCAAGTAGTACGTTTGGTTGCTCAAGCTATTCGAATAGCAATGCTATTCTAAGAATAACACTATTCTTAGTGCATCCAAACATACCCTAGGGAAGAAGGGGATAAATTTGAAATGGTTTTCGTCATTCATTCAGTATTGTTTTCCAATTACAGTATTTGTGTTTTTTTTTTTTATAATAAAAGTGGATACGCCTAGGGCTGCAAACGAACCGAACTGAATCGAACTTACCTCCAGTTTGAGTTTGGTTTGAATTAATTTCAAACTAAGTTTGGTTTGAATTAGTTTCGAATCGAATTTTTTACAAACTCAATTTTGAACTTTTACGAACTTTGTTACAATTTATGGCTATGCAATAGTTCGAAATTACAACACTTCAATAAAAACTCAGACATTATGAATTCTAATTACATAGTACACAAAAGTTTATATCAAAGTTCATCACAAAAATCAAAATTTATATCAAATACCAAAGTTTAGTACAATCAATTAAAGTTCAGTACAATCACATAAGAGTGAGGCTACGGTGCTATGCGTAGCACGGATTGGGTCCGTGGCTCAAAATTTAACTTTTCAAAATTCTAACGGTCGATCCAAACCGTTCAACATGATTGTAAAATGGATATGTACGTGCAAACCAAATTTCACATTTTTTTTGAATTTTTTTACTATTTTTTTAGATAGGCTGTTTTTGGATGGTCCAAATTGTTCAGATCAAGTGATTTTAAAAAAAATAGTAAAAAAATCGAAAAAATATAAAATTTGGTTTGCAAGTACATATTCATTTTATAATCATGTTGAACGGTTCAGATCGACTGTTAGGATTTTAAAAAGTCAAATTTTGAGCCGTAGCACGGACTCAATTGGTGCTATGCATAGCACCGTAGCCTCACTCATCACATAATCTAAAGTTTTCTAAATAGCCAACAGGAGCAACATCACCAAAGTTTTCAAATATCTAAAGTATTCAAAGTACAATTTAAATATCAATAGAAGTACAGAACAATTACCAAAGTCTTAGATTTATTATTACAAACTCAAATATTATCCTAAATAAAACATATAAATTTCATTATTAGTGGAAATTAACGATTCACGTTTGAGTTAATTTCGAACTAAGTTTGATTTGTGAACCTATTTCGAACGAACTAGGTTCAGTTTGAGTTTGGTTTGAATTAATTTCGAACGAACTCAATTTCAAATCGAATTTTTTATGAATTTTTTCGAATCAAACTCGATCGAATTACGAACTACGAATTTTTTGTGAAGCTCTCATACACCCTACCGATTTCATTATTAAAAACGAAAAGAAAATATAAACTTTTTTTTTAATCAAGTTTTGGGTAAAGGAAAGTAAAGGCTTTGTAGCGATTTTCAGAACTTCAAAGAAATGCTTTCTGTATCGAATGCAACATTTTGATAATTGCCCACACAAATTCTACCGACATTTTTATTAATATCCAAAGTTAAATACAAATTAATAAATATACCCAGAACCGTTGGGTATTTCGAAAAATGTCCAAATCGGTCAGAATCTGACCGGTTTCCTCCTCTCCCAGAAATCGACCAAAATCTGGCCGATTTCTCCTTTTTTTTTTAGAGACACTATGAAGAGCAAGATAATGAAATTTACACTGAAAATTCGAATTTTTTGTTTAAATTATTTGTTAGATAACTTCTTTTGTTGTATAATTAACATATCTATACTAAAATATGCTAAATTACTTGAAATTATATTGAATTACATTAAATTAAGCTAAATTAGTTGAAATTATGTTGAAATACACTAAATTACATTAAATTATGCTAAATTACACTAATTTTGCTTATTATAATTAAATACGGTAAATTACGGTAAACTACACAAAATTACGCTAAATTAGGCCGATTTGTGCCATCTTTTATAAATCATAAAAAATAGTAAAAATTGGTATTCTACAAGTTCATTATATAACTAATTTACTGAGCTAATTAGATTGAATAACATAAATGAAAATCTTGATCGGAAACTTCAACTCAAGTTTTGAGGCTCTTCCCTTTGTTTTTTGGCATTTCTGAATTTTGAAATCTGGCTTCGTGGGCACTGATGCATGCGCATTTTCGCAAGCTTTTCGACAAGTGGTCATTTGCTGAAATCGGACACTGAAGCGCCGTTTTATGGCCGTTTGAAGTTTCATCGTCGTTTTTCGTCTTCTCAATAAAGATATCATTAATATTCATATGTAATTTACCGTATTTTAGCGTAATTTAATGTAATATAGTGTAATTCAACATAATTTCAAGTAATTTAGCAATTTAGCGTATTTTAGTATAAATATGCTAATTATACATAAAAAAAAGTAACCTAACAAATAATTTTAAACAAAAAAATTTGAATTTTCAGTGTTAGATTTCATTATCTTGTCTCAAAAAAAAAAAAAAGGAAGAAACCTGCCAGATTCTGACATGTTTCTGGGAGAGGTAAAAAAAAAAAAAGGGAAGAAGCTGGTCAGATTTTGGCCGGTTTGAGTATTTTTCGAAATATCCAACGGTTCTGGATATATTTATTAATTTGTAGTTAACTTTGGATATTATAAAAATGTCGGCAAATTCTACAATAAGCATCGCACTGTTGAATTGACAAGAACAGCTGACAAATTTCTTCAATCGCTAAGAAGTCCTTGTCCAAATAGAAAAAGTGAAAATGACAAGTACTGAGAAGATTCTAGAAAGCATGACAAGCATTCCCATAAAGAAGGTCTATAACTATCAATATTTATTTATTACAATTTTATTATTAAGAGTAGAACTAGGGTGCTCCTAAGCTCACCAAGTCCTTCGTGAGCGCGACTCTAAAACCTATCGAATTGACTTCAAACGATATTTTCAAACCGTTAGATGTTCAATCTATATTAAAATGTGCTTGGAGACCAAATTTTACATTTTTTGGAATTTTTTTACTATTTATTAAGATGGTTTGAAAATCGTTGTTTTTATTAAATTTCTGCACCATTGGAAAACAGCGATTTTCAAACCATCTTAATAAATAGTAAAAAAATTCCAAAAAATGTAAAATTTGGTCTCCAAGCACATTTTAATATAGATTGAACATCTAACGGTTTGAAAATGTCGTTTGAAGTCAATTTGATAAGTTTTAGAGTCGCGCTCACGGAAGGGCTTGGTGAGCTTAGGAGCACCCTAGTTCTACTCTTATTATTAATATCAATACTATACAAACATTAATACTAATACTAATACTAATAATAATCAAAATTATATTTAAGCCCAAAATATTTTACACTGCTTAGGCCGAGGTAGGATTGGCGCAATCCAATCTGCACTGTTTTTTTTGTCTGATTATGCTATTTGTGTTTTTTTTTAATAATATCCGACCGTTGTTTATTATTGTAAAAAATTATTATTATTATTAATTAAGACTCCGATTTAGAGCACCCCATTCTGTACAAATGTGTGAAAAGAGAATTCATTGATTTATGCCTGCTTTTTTAGATAAAAAAATGTGTTATGTAGAATTCCATTCAGTTATATTTATTTCTAGATAGTCAATAGTCAACCCAAAAAGTGCCTACATATTAGTTGCAGTCAAACTTGGGAGCCTAAATTAATCTCTCTCAACAAAACTACTAATTATAATTATGGCATTTTCTGTTCAACTTATTAAATCTCCATGCCTCTAAAACAAGCAATAACCTCAACTCTTGCAGTTGATACATTCATCTCTGGAACAAAGTACAAATTTAGTGTTATTTGAATAATTAACTCCAGGTCTCCACCCAAAGGAAACAAATCGGCAAGTTAAAAATCATACATCACATCAATTAGGCGAAATTATCCTTAAGATATTTAACGATGGAGAAAGTACATAGGGTCATTTGAATAATGAACTCCACCGAAAGGAAACAAATCGGCAAGTCCAAAAATCATACAGCACATCAATAAGGCGAAATTATCATTGAGATATTTAACGATCGATGGAGAAAGGTGAAAAAGAAGATTAAGAGAGGACAAAAATTTCCCAAATTAATATATTTTTAAGTAGCAAAGCGATACAGCATCATGATTACAATGGAAAGTAATATAGATAACGATTACTGGCCGAATTTCTACATCTAGAGCCTGCTCACATGATTCTTTATACAAGGGAGAATTTCACGTATACCCCTCAAAAACAGATGAATATATACCATCACGAGTACCGAAAACGTGACTATACATGGTATGAAAAGCTAATGACACACAATTACACGATCGTGTCTGTGAGCGTCGTGTATAAATAAGAGGGTACATTGTACACGGTTTTCGAACCGTGTCTATATAGTACTAACATATACGGTTAATAGACTTGAATCGTGTCATATCTAAAAAAAAAGCGCTGAAAATGGTGATTTCTACATGGTCAAAGTAATCGTGTATACTAACAAGTGTTATATATACGGTTTCTACAAGACATCCGTGTTTGATTTTAGCAACCATACACGTTTTGTTATTTAGACCCGTGTATGTTTTGATTTTTATTTTTAAATAATTTTGTATTAGATAGCATCCATATTTACTAACTATTAAACATACAATATTACATATAGATAATTCAATAAATATCCAACACAACATACAAAAAATCAATTATATTCATTCAACATTCAACAAACAAACAATATTAATATATTCAACATTAATTTAACATACACAAACTGATATACATCCATAAACCAACAAATATCCATCACACACACACACACACACACACACACATTCTATAAAGAGCAAGCTAGAATGTGATATGCTCACAAAGAGGGTTTGGTGAGCACAACTCTAAAAGTATATCGGATCGGCTTCAAACGACGAATCATAACCGTTAAAATCCATGTACTTCATGAGTGATGCATGTACATGTAAAATTTTAAAAGTTTCAAATTCATTTGGTACAAGATCAAGCGGTCAAAGAAATGATAAAAATTGAATATATAACAACTTATAAAATGTTCATTTCTTTGACCGTTTGACCTTGTAGCAAATGAATTCGAAATTTTCAAAATTTTGCATGTACATGCATCACTCATGAAGTACATGGATTTCAACGGTTTGGATTCGTTGTTTGAAGTCGATTCGATATACTTTTAGAGGGTTTGGTGAGCACATCACACCTAGCTTTGCTCTTCTATTTTACAACACGCATACATGTTTCTACAAATATTCAACATATATAAATTAAACCTACAATATTACACATTTGTAATTCAATATTACATCAAAAGAACCTCTGAAAAGTACCTAATTAAAAAAATAAAAAAACCAAAACCCTAACTTTTCGAGTCAAGAAAAAATAAAACCAAAGTAAAGAAAACAGAACCTGACATTTTAGCCTTGTATATGATTTCTGTGTCAGGTTCTGTTTTCGGCTCGAACGATTAAGAATTGCCATTGCCTTCATCATTTCTTGTCATAATTTGCAAAGTAAATTCAAATCACTCGACAAACATATATACATATATAATCAGCAAAAATGATAAGCCTCAATTATATATACTTTCGGTTAGGGTTTTACCTCTAAAACTGCACCAAATTCCTTGTATTTTATCTTAGTTTAGTATAGAATGTACCGAAAAACCAAGTTACTGCCTTTGCCTTGTTTAAATTACAGAAATTGAGCAAAAGGAGAAAAACTGCAAGTTGGTGCGGGCCGCAAGAAATAAATTCATCCGAAAAATGAATTTCAGAATTTCTCAAGTTTTCTCCAAAAATCACAGAGAATTCTGCAGGTGCTTGTGCGGGCCGCACAAACCAGAATGTGGGTCGCAGGATTCTTTTTTCCTTAATAATTTTCAGCCGACTTCCCATTTTGCGCGGGCAGCAGAGATTTTGTGAAGGCCGCAGAAAGGCCAGCACCAATGCCAATCTTGCCTTATTTCGCGATATCTTCTCAAATTTGCTGCCAGATTCTGGGGGATTACTTCCCAAGGCACGAAAATTGCTATATATTGGCAGTGAGGCAGCAGGAGAAGACAACTTTTAACATAGCTTTTATTCTACACATCTTTTTATATTTTTCTCTCTTCTCTGCGTGATTGAAGGCGATTGGAGCGAAGGATTGAAGGTTTCCTCGAGCGAGCGAAGGTGAAGACAAGGGGCAGCGAGCAATGAGATTGGTGTACTCTATTCTCTTTCTTGTTTTTCTCAGTTTTTATCATGTTTACTCTTGTATTTCTCTTGAATGTTAGCGCACCCATGAGATGCTAGATTTCATCTCTAGGGGCTAAGGCTCTAAACATGAACTTGTGTTAAAATCTACCTTACTTGGGTAATTTTCTTTATGATGATTGTTTGCTTGCATGTTTGTTCTTGTTGATTTTATAATTCATGAGATTATGTAAATTGTGTGCTTGTTAATTAGCATCCGTTTAGGTTTAACCAACTTAAGATGCTATGATCAAAGAATTGATGGTACCAAATTATATACATGAATAATTCTAGGATTAAGATTAGAAATGACCAAATCTATTTCTTAGTTCGGAACCACAAGGAACAAAGGTTGGATTGAGGTGAATGACTTAATCGTGAAGCCTCATATTTAATTGGGACCCCTAGAATTGAACCGAATATTGGTATGAAGGACTTAATCGTGAAGTTTTGGTATTTAGGGATAAACTAGGCTGACTATGCTTATGGTCTAGATAGCTAGGATGAATGACTTAATCGTGAAATCCGAATTATCTAGGCACGTCATTAATTCACGAAAGTGACCATTTTTGATATTTAAGACTTAGAAACTCCATAATTGCAAACAAAAATTTAGAAACAAATTAAGTGTGAATTTGACTAATTGATTGTATGCCGATAGCTCCTAGACTTCTATTTTATTGAATCACAAAACTTCTTTTATTTGTTTGTTTAAATTGCTTTGTTTAGTTAAACTCTCATTCGGGTATTGAATCCAATCAAACCAATTTTACAACAAATCTCCCCATTTACTTTTATTTGCACTATTTTAGAATTAATTAATTTAGTAAAAAGTAATATTTCCCGTTATCTTTGGATCGATACATATTTTACTACAAGAATAGATTGTATGCTTGCAACCGACCTATCATTGTGTATTAAGATTTTATAAAAGTGAAAATTCTATTAAAATTGACCCATATTTTAATATCCAAAATACACAGCAAAAAACTTCACCCTTTTATATAACCAGCAAATATATTAATAACATTTGATCCCAACCTCAATTTTAAATTGTTCCCGGTTATTTGATCCCAACCTCATAATATAATTAAACAGTAACATTTAGGTAACATATTCTAGATAGTCAATATTATCTGCCACATGTCAATCAATATTGTCATGCAATTCATGTCGGCAAGATTGAATTCAAAGTTGGAGAATGTGTTCACGTCCCATTCATTCATAGTCCTCACCAACTACGGTTGCACATATATACCTATATAAACCCTTTGAATTAAGTCTCACTACATCTCCATCCATCTCCAACCAGCACAATCAACACTTGATCAGCACTCTTGATTATATTAAGCTCGACTAAACTTTTACTTAAGAAATTAACCATGAGCTCCACCTGGACACTCGAGATTGAGACAGCTGTGTCGGCCCCTCGCCTCTTCAAGGCATCCGTGGTGGACTGGCACAACTTGGCTCCCAAGATTGCCTCTGACAAAATCGTTAGCGCTGTTCCGGTAGAGGGCAGTGGTGGTGTCGGTAGCATCAGGCAATTCAACTTTGCACCAGGTACTCATCTCCATAAGCTTCAATGTTAAAAAAAAAAATCAAAGTAAAAAGTTTCTTTTTGCTATTATATTCATAGAATAAATGGAACTATTCTGACAAAATGCTTCTGTAGGTGGTCCCTTCCCCCTTATAAAGGAGCGCCTGGAGTTTTTAGATGTTGAGAAATGTGAGGCCAAATCAACCCTTGTCGAGGGTGGAGGGCTCGGTACCCAGGTTGAGTCTGCTTCGACCCACATCAAGGTCGAGCCCAAGGCCAAAGGCAGCGTGGTCAAAGTAACCGGAACCTACAAGCCACTGCCCGGAGTTAAGGTTGCAGAGGAGAATGAGAAGGCCAAGGCAGCTTTCAGTGAAGTTATTAAGGGATGCGAGGCGTTCCTCGTTGCCAACCCTGATGCCTATAACTAAATCTTGAGGAATAGCAGAGAATAAATAATACCAGAGTTTCTGAGAGAGGTTCTCCTCTGGTCTATGTGTGGTTTTTTGGTGTAATATCTTAGCTTTTCATGTTTGAGAGAGTGGCTTGGAGAAGTACTGTTTTCTACTTGTTCAAATAAAAGGAGGATTATGTACTGATGTTATTCTATTTAATATAAAAAAAAGCTGTTGTCATCAATTCATCAGGTTTTGAAAGAAGGGGAGAGTTTTCAGCAACTTAAAAAGTGCAAACGAATGATCACATCATTATAGGAGCGGAATTAAAAAAATTTAGATTGAGGATAGTAGTGGAATTTGAACTCAAATTTTCATAGCTACAAATTAACACTTTAACCCCTAAGATACAAGTAAACATGTAGCATTTATGAGAGGGACTGAACCAAATATATATAGTACGGCTAACACGCTTGCTTTTATATATCAACAATATACTTTCAGTCTCTAAAATCTATCGAATCGGCTTCAAACGACGAATCCAAACTATTCAAACCAATCTTCTTAACGAGAGTTTCGTTTTCATATAATTTTTTTAATTTTCGAATTTATTTACTATCAAGTCAAGCTGTCAAAATATGAAGGATTTTGTGTGCATTTTAATACACTATTTTGTTCATTTTTTTGACCACTTGACTTGATAGTAAATAAATTCGAAAAAAAATATGAAAACAAAGCTCTCGTTAAGGAGATTGGTTTAAACGGTTTAGATTTGTCGTTTAATTCAAGCCGATTCGATAGATTTTGGAAACCGGAAGTATATTGTTGAAAGATATACTAAAAGAAATACTAAAAGAAATTGTATTAAAATTATATATACTAAGTTATAATAGTAATTTCTATGATTTTTATGATTTTTATCTGATATTTTCAGTTATATATACTAAGATATAATTGTACGTCTTGTTTGATATAAGCATGTTAATTTGTCCGTCGATTGCACAAAATGCGGTTAATAATTTAAGCATGCTTTACAATTTTTAACATGTTGAATTATGTGTGCATTGGTATCACAGTTGTTATTGGCTTACGTGCATTACTCATGTAGTAGATTTGTTTTAATAGTTTGGATTCGTCATTTGAAAGTTGCTATTGTCAAAAGTTGTTATTGTCTTACATGCATTACTCATGTAGTAGATCGGTTTTAATAGTTTGGATTCGTTATTTGAAATCAATCTGTATATTTTTAATGTTATGCTTTCTGATTGATATGGAGGTTTCAAAAATTTTAGAAAGTGTTTTCTGATGTTAGAATATAGTTGCAAATAGTAGCAATGCCTGTACAAATTAGAGTTAAAACCATAATATGATTAAACAGAAAAATTAACAACTTAAAATAATACTTGCTGAAATATACATAACGACGATTTAATTTCAATTAAAAGAAGAATATATATCAATAAAAAACAAACTGTTTAGTATAATATTAAAATTTATACAACGACAAACGAAACCAAACCGTTCATTTACATAAATCAACCAATTTTTCTTTTTTTTTTTCAAATAACCCTATACTTTGAATTTCCCAAAGCTTCGCATTAGAAACTGGGCCTTGAATTTCACAAACTTTTAAAACGTCTTTCATAAGTAACACTGGGCCTTATAATTTAAGAAAATTAGTGGGTCTAAAGAATTTCTCCTTCATAAATTTATCGTGTCCAACACTTGACTAGTTGACTTAAAAATTTGACAGCCTTATTATTATTAAGACAATATCAAACTATCTTATCTCTGTAATCCTCATTAATATTTAGAATAAATTTCGTCGGTGATTACTAAATTTTATCTTTTGTCACAAATTAATTACTCATCTTTAATTTATTCTTCGTAGCCATTAAACTTGGAACAATTAAATTAGAATAAAGATTATTTTAATAGAGCAGGTTCTGCTTCCTGCAGCGCACTGAGTATAGAATTAAAACATCGTTTCATATGAATCATGTGCTGCATAAAACCAAAAATGCTCTGTTAAAATATTTATCCTCAAATCACCCTGTTACTATTTTCGTACAAAATACTAACGAAATATGATCATCTATCTTCATTTCTTGTATACTACGTTAGTATTTTGAACATAAATTAACCGTGAGACCCATTTTAATAAAGTTGATACTTCTTCTAAAATAACATGCTTCTTAAAATAGTTAAATGGGTAAATTAGACCAATGAGAACAATGCAAGTATACCCATATAAAAAAAAACATAATTTAATGAAAAAATCAAAGCATAATAACAATACAAAAATAAAAACATATAAAAAAAACAATACAAAAATACAAAAGCAACAAATTAACAAGCTAGCTACTAGATGTTGTCTCGTTCGCGCCAAATTTAGGTGTTGCCTTCCCGTTCCTCTCAAGTCTCCATCCTTGCTTGAATAAAACGATAGATTAATAATTAATTATTCCCCTTCCAACTGATGTGACTATTCTAACCTCCAAAGCCCAATTCAAATTGACAAATCTGATTAAATTAAACCCACATGCGACCGTTTTTTAATTCTCTCGATCGATCTCTTTCCTTCCAGATCCAAAATGGAAGTCAACCAGACAACCACTGACTCTTAAACCCTCTCTCTTTCCTTCTCTATTTCTCCTTCTCTATCTAGGGTTAAGAGAAAAGAGCAAGGATGAGTTTGGTCAATGGATATGTGAAGTACAAGGCAGTCGGTGAAGAAGACGAAGGCCGGAGTAGAAGGAATGATACCAAGAGATATGTCTATGCTTGTGCCACATTTGCTTCTCTTAATTCTGTTCTACTTGGCTATGGTAACATTTTCTTTTCTATCAAGAGATTTTTTTGGTTAGTTACTTGGGAACTTCTCTGTTTTAATCCCTAAAGTTAAAATGAGATATCTTAAATTTTCAGTTTATCTACAGCCGGGCCAAATTTTTTTGGGTGCCTATTCGAAATGCAGGACCAGCATTATTGTGCTTTGAGATCCGTGCATTAAGGATTTGAACGGTCCGGCTTTTCCACAAAAAATGTTGATAATGTAGAGCAGAAATTCAAAAGTCTAGGCTGTTATAGCTACAAAAATAATTCAGACAACCATGTTATACTTTTTAATTTAGTAGGTATATCAATTATATATATATGATTTTCTCCAAAACCTCAACCTCAAAAAGAAATTAGCTGTTAGTCTGTTACTCTGTTTTTACTATATTGATAATAAAACCAAGAGGCATCAAAATATCATCCTGACAAAAAAATGAACTTGACTCTTTTCCTACAGATGTGGGTGTGATGAGTGGAGCAATCCTTTTCATCCAAAAAGATCTAATGATAACAGAGTTCCAAGAAGGGCTTCTAGTCGGGTGCCTAAGCATCATAGCACTCGTCGGCAGCCTGACAGGCGGCCGCACCTCTGATGCCATTGGTCGGAAATGGACAATTGCACTGGCGGCCGTAGTTTTCCAAACTGGCGCTGCAATAATGGCCTTGTCACCTTCATTTGAAGTACTCATGATCGGCCGTCTCCTTGCTGGAGTTGGTATCGGTTTCGGTGTTATGATTGCGCCGGTATATATTGCCGAGATATCCCCTGCCATGGCACGGGGAACTTTAACATCGTTTCCGGAGATATTTATTAATCTCGGGATTTTGCTCGGGTACATATCTAATTATGCGTTTTCGGGTCTCTCGGAGCATATAAATTGGAGGATTATGTTAGGTATGAGAAATAAATTTAATCAGTGTGATTAATTACTAGTAAATTGCTAGGCCCTACTATTTTCTTTAATAACCTGGTCCTGAGTATCTGTAAATTTTATATAACTCAGTATTACTTTGAGTATTTCTTTTCTTGTATTGAATAAAAATTGTTGTTTTACAAGTAATGGCTCCCGAGTATATATAAAGGTCTAAGCTTATTGTACCGTTAATTCTAACGGTAACTTTTTATTCTTCCTAAATTACAATTTTGCCCTTTCTCTAATTTAGATCGCTAACTATCGTTATTCTCAACAGTCCCCCTCAAGCTAGGATTATAGATATCAATTAATCCTAACTTGCTTGTTATTTCTTCAAACGCCTTCGGAATAAGACCCTTTGTAAAAATATCGGCTAATTGGTCTTGGCTCTTCACGTAAGGTGTTTCGATTTCCTTGGCTTGAACTTTTTCTCGTATGAAATGACAATCAACTTCGATATGCTTAGTTCTCTCATGAAACACCGCATTCGAGGCGATATGCCTTGCCGCATTGTTGTCGCAAAACATCTTCATTGGTTTATCAATTTTGAAATTCAATTCTTCTAGTAGTTGTTTTATCCAAGTGAGCTCACTTGCGGTAGATGCCATGGCACGATATTCCGCTTCCGCACTTGATCGCGCCACGACATTTTGCTTCTTGCTTTTCCATGTGACTAAGTTTCCGCCTACAAATGTGCAATAGCCGGTTGTTGATTTTCTATCGAAACTCCCGGCCCAATCTGCATCGGAATAGCCACACATTTCGTTAGATTTATTATTTTTCATCCATATACCCTTTCCGGGTGATTTTTTTAGATATCTCAAAATTCTATCTATTGCAACGAAATGTGGCTTTCTTGGTGAGTGCATAAATTTACTAATTTGACTCACGGCATATGAAATATCCGGTCTAGTTACCGTTAAATAAATTAATTTTCCTACAAGTCGTTGGAATTGGTTAATATCTTCCAACAATTCTCCATCTTCGGTATTTAATTTACAATTACTATCTATAGGTGTTGAAGCCGGTTTTGACCCTAATTTACCCGTTTCTTTTAAAAGGTCAATGGTATATTTTCGTTGTGAAATAAATAATCCCTTGATTGAGTGGGCTATTTCAATTCCTAAAAAATATTTAAGTTTACCGAGGTCTTTTATTTCGAATTTTTCTTTTAAATATCTTTTCACAATGTCAATTTTCTCATGATTATTTCCGGTTATGATTATGTCATCAACATAAACAAGAACTATGGTAGTATCATTATTTTCATGTTTAGAAAATAAAGATGTATCGGATTGGCTTACTTTAAAACCACAAAAACTTAAATATTGAGATAATTTGCCATACCACGCCCTTGGAGATTGTTTAAGTCCGTAGATCGATTTTTTTAACCTACAAACAAGGTTAGTATTGTTTTCTTTTACATGACCCGGTGGGAGGGTCATATAAACCTCTTCTTCAAGTGTTCCTTGAAGGAATGCATTTTTAACATCCATTTGATGTAAATTCCAACCATTGTTTACCGCTATCGAAAGTAGAATTCTTATGGTATTCATCTTTGCTACCGGAGCAAAGGTTTCTTGGTAATCAATACCGTATGTTTGGGTATACCCTTTGGCAACTAGCCGGGCCTTATACCTTTCTATGGATCCATCGCTTTGGTATTTTATTTTATAAATCCATTTGCATCCTACGGGTTTTTTGTCTTTTGGTAACGGTACAATGGTCCATGTATTATTTTTTTCTAAGGCTTGAAGTTCCTCTTTCATAGCCTTGTACCATACCGGTTGGCTTATGGCTTCCTCAAAATTTTTTGGTTCTTCCGTTTTTGAAATTGAACTAAGAAACGCATAATATTTTTTTGAAATATTTTTGTATGAAATATAATCTTGAATTGGATATTGAACCTTATAGGTTACGAAATCTCGTAACCTTGTAGATGGTTGAGAAGGACGTGTTGATCGCCTTACCGGCACCTCTTCTTCTACATTTTCATCATCTTCAATGTTCTCATTTTCTTCTTCTTCTTCGGTCTCACTTTGAGAAGTATTGTTATTTTCTTCTTCACTCTCCTCTTCTTCATTTCCTACAATTCTTTGCTCCTCAAAAATTTAATTAGTACTTATAGGAATGATAACATCATGTGTATTAGCATGATTTAAACTTTCATTTTTATTTTCTTTAAAATATGGCTCATTTTCAAGAAATGTTACATCCCTTGAAATATATAATTTTTGATTTATAGGATCATAACACTTATAACCCTTTTTATGATATGAATATCCTAGAAAAATAGTTTTAATAGAGGTATAGTCTAATTTATCTCGTTTATTTTGATGTACATAACATGTACATCCAAATACTCGTAAATGATTAAAAATTATTTTTCTTTGATAAATAACTTCTAATGGACTTTTTTTATTTAAAATAACACTTGGCAACCTATTTATCAAATAAGTTGCGGTGAGAACGGCATCCGACCAATAATTTTTTGGAACATTATTTTGAAACATAAGTGCTCTTGTCATTTCGAGTAAATGACGATTTTTTCTTTCGGAAACTCCATTTTGTTGTGGGGTATAAACACAAGTGGTTTGATGTATAATTCCTTTTTGTTTCAAAAAATTTGAAAAGTTTTGATTTACAAATTCCGTTCCATTATCAGTCCTAAGAATTTTAATCTTTGTGTTGTATTGGTTTTCAACTAGATTTGAGAAATCTTGAAAGTGAGAAAATACTTCACTTTTATTTTTTAATACATATAGGCATGTTAATCGTGAAAAATCATCTATAAATGTAACAAAATATTTAAAACCATTATAAGAGTCTACCGGAGCGGGTCCCCAAACATCGGAATGAATAAGTTCAAATATTTGACTACTTTTAGAATTTGAGGTTACAAAAGGAAGTCTTGTATGTTTTGCTAATTTGCATATTTCACAATCACTACAATTTAGATTTGAAAAATCAAAAATATTTTTTAAAATTTTATCGGAGGGATGTCCCATTCTTTTATGCCATAAACTTCCCATGTTTTGTATTTGTGTGTTGAAATTGAATTTTTGGCTATTCAAAAAATAGAGTCCATTTTGATAGAAACCTTCACCAATTATTTTCTTGGATGTCACATCTTGAAAAAATACATTTCTAGATGAAAATATAATCTCACAATTTATTTCTTTTGAAATTTTTCCTATAGATAATAAATTAGAAGCACAATTTTTTACATGTAAAACATGTAATTTCTTTCAAAAAAAGGTTGATTGAGCCATAACCACAAATTTTCATTTTTTCACCATTTGCAACATATACAAATTCTTGATTTTTATTTTTTTGGTAATTATACAATATATCTTTGTTTCCGGTCATGTGGTCGGTTGCACCGGAATCTAGAATCCAATCTAACTTATTTTTGGAATTCAACCGATTCAAATCACCTAAATTTGTATATCTTAATGGTTTTATTTCTTCATTCTCGGGCTCAATTTTGTGTGAGCTTAAAGAGCTCCTTTTATTTAGTATAACATATATATCTTGGTTTGGGCTTAGACCAAGTTCACTGGAAATTATACTTTCTCTATAATATTTTGAGCTCGGCCCAGGTGAAATTGAATGTGTTTTAGAAAAACCTGAGGAGGAATGCCCTCTGTTCAGCAGCCCGCTTAATATTTCTAAGATGGAGCCTAGCTCCGTGCGGGTTACCGGTTTTATTTCACCCAACCCGTTTGCAGCAGCGGACCCGTTACCGCTTTCTTCAATTTTCGCTTCATACGGTTCGATCGGACGCGCCGCTTTAGCAAATCCTTCTCTCCTCTTCTCCCCCTTAGGGTTACGCCCCTGACTACCTTCGCCTTTCTCCTTCCACCATTGTGGTCGGAGATTAGGATGAAGGAACCAACATCGATCTTTGTGGTGGCCGTTCTTCTTGCAATTCGTGCATCTCTCCGCATCCCCTTTGTTGCTCAGGTTTTGAGATTGGTAGCCCGACTTAGGGTTAGGAGACTTCACGGTCACCATTGTTGAGAAGGAGACTTAGAAGAGGTTTGCTTTATTTGGTCTTCTCCTTTTTTTTTTTTTTTTTTTTTAATCTGATAAGGACTGATATCGAATCAAGGGGTTTTTTCCAGGTTTTTTGTTGTTGTTTTTTCTGGTATTTTTCTGATATGGCTTTTGCTGGTATTTTTTCTGGTATTTTTTCTGGTATTTTTTCTGATATGGCTTTTGCTGGTATTTTTTCTGGTATTTTTCTGGTATTTTTCTGGTACTGGGTTAGTTGCTGATTTTTCAGGCAAAACAGAATTAGGATTTTTTTTATTCTCAGATTTTTCGGTAATGAGAATTTTGTATTTCTGTTCTATTGGTATTTTCTGGTGTTGAATCAGAATTATTGGTAAAACACGGAAGCTTGGAGCTTTATCGGGTTATTGGGTATTGTTATCGGATTTTTCAGAATTGCTCTGATACCATGTAAATTTTATATAACTCAGTATTGCTTTGAGTATTTCTTTTCTTGTATTGAATAAAAATTGTTGTTTTACAAGTAATGGCTCCCGAGTATATATAAAGGTCTAAGCTTATTGTACCGTTAATTCTAACGGTAACTTTTTATTCTTCCTAAATTACAATTTTGCCCTTTCTCTAATTTAGATCGCTAACTATCGTTATTCTCAACAGTATCAGAACATTGAGGGTATTAAATTCATTGCATTTAAAGTTTCTGATAACATGTGATCGATTTCAGTCTCCTATTCCAGTATTTATATTCCATTTTTATCCTTTATTAAACAGACTGACAAGAAATATTGTGTAATTGATTAAAAAAAATGGTTAAAATGTGCTTAAATTATTCATACATCACACCTTGAAATCTCAATAGAAGCCAAAAAAGAGACAACCACTATACAAGATTTTTTTTTTTTTTTTTCTATTCAATGCATGTAACAAGTACTATTGTAAAATTGAGATTCAGCAATTTCTAATATGGTGGTGGAATTATTGTATAACAACAGGTGTTGGCATCATCCCATCTATCTTTATTGGATTTGCGCTCTTTCTCATACCGGAGTCACCGAGATGGCTAGTAATGCAGAACAGAGAGAAAGAAGCAAGAGCTGTACTTCTTCGCATAAATGAGACTGAATCGGAGGCGATGGAGAGATTACATGAGATCCAAGAGGCGGCAAACCCGACAAAGAAACACGATGAAAGAGCGGTATGGAGAGAGATCTTCAACCCGACTCCATCCTTTCGCCGTATGCTTATAACAGGATGCGGCATCCAATGCTTCCAACAAATTACAGGGATTGATGTCACAGTTTACTACAGCCCAACTATTTTTCGTGATGCGGGTATACAATCCGATAAACAGATACTTGCTGCCACTGTTGCTGTAGGGTTCACAAAAACCATGTTCATCTTAGTTGCAATATTTCTAATCGATCGAGTTGGCAGGAAGCCGCTTCTTTATGTTAGCACAATCGGCATGACTGCATGTTTGGCTCTCTTAGGCATTGCTTTAACACATCAGCACGTGTCGGGCCTGGTATCGCCAGATGTCGGCGTCGGACTTGCGATCTTCGCTGTTTGTGGAAATGTTGCTTTCTTTTCAGTTGGTGTGGGGCCCATTTGCTGGGTTCTGACATCAGAGATATTTCCACTGAGATTAAGAGCTCAGGCATCTGCAGTTGGAGCAGTTGGTAATAGACTAAGTAGTGGATTGGTGGCAATGTCATTCTTGTCAGTGTCACATAAGATAACAGTTGCTGGGACATTCTTTATTTTCTCTTTTCTGTCTCTTCTCTCTGTTTATTTTGTGTATAGATTTGTTCCTGAGACAAAGGGAAAGTCATTGGAACAGATTGAAATGCTGTTTCAAAGCGAGGTTGATTGGCGAAGTGGCCGTGAATTGCAGCTCACTGATGTAGAAAGACTAGTGCAAAAGGATTAATTGTAGTTTGGAATAATTGTTTACTAAATTGTGACAAAGGTACATCACATTTTTAATGAGATGTCAGTTTCTCGGAAATCCTGGGACATTTTTTGTTTTTTTTAATATATAGTGCTGGTTCATTATTTTTTTTTTACGTGATATTCACTGTTAGATAACATACATACCAGGCAATAGTTTGTGGTAGAAACATTAGATGCGATTAATATTATTTTTTTTACCCGTTCATAAAATTATCATTTTCAATTTTTTATTTTATATTAATCAATTAGTTTGAAAGTCAATATCTAGAATTTGTTCACATTAGTGTATTTTTCCAAGCTTGTTATATATACTTAAAAAAAAAAATCGAAATATACGTTATGAGCTTTTATGCATATACAAATAAATAATATAGATCATATCTAATGGTTTTATTTTGAAATTTAGATTTAAAATTCTAAGTTATTGTAGTTTTAAAAATAAAAACATGATAGCATTTCCTCAAGATTGTGTGAAAAAAAGTAAAGACATTCTCTAGCTAGTTTGTGTAAAAAAATAGAGACATCTGAATTTTTGTGACACATCCGAAATGTGGTGCTCGGGACCTTGATTAAAGGATCTTGTGCGTCCATCACAGTCGTGTTATATTAATGTACGCTGCTAAGTTAGCTAACCAAATAAACAAATTAATCAGCTATAAACCTCATAAAAAAAAGCGCGCAAATTTTTGGATGGTAGGTTGAGCTCAAAGTTGTGTTATATTATCTGGGTAGATGGTAGGTTGAGCAATTTAGCTTTTAATGAGGATTGAGGCGGTATTTTCCGCAGGATATGAATCCACACATATCCTTGGTAGGTACTCATATAGGTGTCTGTATACGGTCGCGGTGCGAGACATGAGTAAGCCTTTAAGACTCTCATGAAAAATTCAAGACTTGCGTAAGGCCATTAATGCGCATACTGCGACGAGAATCTCCATATTGTGTGTGTGGTGGTTGAATTTTGGATCAAAAGAACGAGTTCAAGACATAGTTCACTCTGTTTCCTCCAAATTAAAGTTATCGATACTAGATGAAGTTCAAAATTTCTAAACTACTTCATCATCGATGCACAATATTAATATCTAGCAATATGTTTCCATAAAGTTCATTGTTTGATATTCCTAAATTTTGAGTTTGGTGGGGATTGTTGGACTTTATTTAAAAAACTCAAAATTTATTAGCATTTGTAATATTTATTAATTTGAGGGACTAAACCGAAAATTGAATATTTGTTAAATATTTGCCAATTGGACAGACCTCTTGATTCATTACGATATTAATGAACTTTCAATTATCGAATATTTTGGATGCGTTTCCTTTCATTTAATGAATTCAATTAATTGTTTACTATATAAGTTCATCTCTCTTTCATTTCCGGTATAAAGAATATAGCAGAAATAAAAACTGATTTTGTTCTCCCACCTTTCCATCCGAAAAGAGAAGAGAAAATATATTTTCTTTTAATCTCCCAAATAATCTTTTTCATTTATCTCAATTATCAAATTCTGATCTATGTAGATATTACGGAGTTATCGTCAGTTACTTCCATGGTGTGCCTAAGAAGCAACAACTCTGGATTATCTTGGTTGCAGTTCCATCTTGGATGATGAGACGGAATACGCTTAAGGACAGTGCTTCGCACAATCTGGGTAACTCTATTTCAATTTAATTTATTTTAATTATTTTATAACTATCCGAATATTCTAAAAATTTATTCCAACAGAAATGTGATTGGATTTTTTTCCGTTAGCATTTAAAAAGGAGTGAGGCTATGGTACTATCCATTGCGCAAATAGCGCAGATTGGTGGATCAATATTTTCGTTTCGAAAGTCTAAACAGTCGAATCTGAATCGTTAATCTCCATACGAAAATATACATGAAGACTAAAATTTACCTTTTTTTTAATTCTTTTATTATCTTTTTTAATAGATAGAAAATCATTATTTTTGAATGGTCTAAATTTTTTAGATAAAATAATTTTTCATCTATCTAAAAAATAGGAAAAAATTCTACGAGTAATTTTTATATGAAGATCATGTTAAACAAATCAGATTAATTGTTTGAATTTTGAAAATAGAGATATCGATTCATAGTACAAACATTTATGCGCTATGCATAGTATTATAGCCTCACTCTTTAAAAAAAAGTGTAACCAGAGGCGGATCCAAGATTTTCGTCAGAAAGGAGCAAGATAAAAAACAATGCTTTGACTTCTAATCCTAATTGCTAATTAGAATTCAAGAAATTTGTCACTATTTTAATCCTAAATTTAACATTAATTACAAACCAAAAGTTCAGAGGGAAGCAAATAAAATTCCACAAGAGTACAAAGTCGATCCGAACTTATAAATTTCTATAAAATTTCAAAATCTAGAGAGGAGCAATTGACCCTCCGGCCTAGGCTGGATCAGTAACATTGAAAACATCTTTGAACTTAGCATGGGTATCCACTTTGACTATAAAAATGACAAAGGAGAGAGAAAACCGACCCCACTCACAATTGTTTTTACTATTACTAGGGGCGGACCCACATGGTCCCGGGGGGGCAGCTACCCCTCCCTGAATTTTGAGTTTTAGTGGAGATTTATCTGTCCCGACAGATTTTGCCCCCCCCCAAATTTTTTTTTGTCCCCCTCTGAATATTTAATTTGTAATTCGAGTTAAATTTAGGGTTAAAATTGAATTAAATTTGTTGACTTTTAATTGGTAATTAGAATTATAAGTCAGAGTATTAGAAATTACAAGCCAAAGCTTTGAAAAATATAAGTTAAAGCATTATTTCTTATCGAGTAGTTAATGAATTTAAACCCGATTTGATATTTATAATCTTTTTTTTCCTTGTACTTCTTTTGACTTTTTCTACGGATTCCTTTGCACTTGGCGGGTAATTTTTTTTAATTGAAGTAGTAGTAAACAAATTTAGTATCCAAATGTAGACCTATTAAAGACTAATGATAAGCCAAAGGTTGACCACCTTATAACAATTGGCTTCTTTTTTAACACCATATTCTATGAGTAGTGCACAATGTTTTATATAAAAACCTAATGAAAGTGGGGCATGTTTGATGGACATCGGATCTAAATCGGTCTGATACTTACTCGGAATCATACGTACCGCTTCAATATTCGTGCGGATCAAGTACGCATGAATTATAAAGCAGATCGGACGGTTCCGAGCGGACATCATACTCAAATTAGTCCGATGCTCATTGGACATGCCCTGCTCCCATACCTAACATGTCATTTTTTATGTTCTTTAGATCTTTCTAATTACTTTTATATTCAACTCATAGATCGATCTTTAAGTCTTTCAGCATGGTGGGCGCTATAGAATGCTATTAGTTCAAAATCAACCACTGAAAAACTAAAGACAAGAGCATTGGTAAGAGGTTCACCTCACCCAAATTCTGAGTTGATCACAATGACAAATATGTGTTAGTCTTTCTAGAGCTTCGAAGACAATCTGTATATGTCACAACAGAATTTGGTTTTGAACTGCTGGATAAGCATGGAAATGTTTCATCAATCACTTTGAGATTGTTACATCGCACATTTACATCTAAGGTAATTGACTGGGGTTTCTTGGACTATTTTGGAAGGACCAAATTGGAACAAACATATATCAAAGAGGTTTTGTACTGTGTGTTTCAATAATTGTAGATAATGCTAGTAATGTACAATTTAAAAGTTACCAAACGCAGTTCAAATATAATAAATTAATTCATAATTTGATACCTTTGTTTCTTTTTTTATGTTTGATTTTATATTTAGGACTGTTTGCTTCTCGAGTCTATGAACATAGAAACAAAGTAAATAATCTATTTGATATATTACCGACATGTCAAATCTATGATTTAATTATAGCTGTTTGTTTTCATCTTCGCAGAATGTTTCCAAGTAGATGAAACAATATGATTGTACAATTGGCATCGGATGGGTGTGTTAGACATTGAAATTGGGCCACAGCTGGACCCATGTTGTCACACCTATTCAAGGCCCATTCGAATTACTACTAGATTTCATTCGGAAATGCGCTATCCTAATTCCTAAGAGAGACGGTTATACAATACGATTATACAATTTCTCCTCAAACACTCGCTAGTCGCCTCCAGCCCTAAGCGCTGCCACTCTCCCCTCTCCGCGCCGCGCACTCGTTCTTCGCCATCACAACCGAATCGCGACGGATCGAAGGGCCTTCTTTCGCTCTCGCGGACGCAAACGCAGGTTTAACTCGTCTCTCTCTCTCTCTTTAATCCAGTCTGTTTTGTTTATTTTGAATCTTTTAATTTTTACACACTAAAAGTAATTGCTGTGTTGTAAGTTTATCGAGTGTTTTTAATTGTTTTCAAGATTATGAATTTATAATTTTTGTAATAAGGTGCTTGAGAAATGGTCTCTGTATAGGCTGAATGACTGAGTGCTAAAATCCCCCCTAATCCGAGAAGAAAAATTGCTAGATTTAGTTTGGTCTTTTGTTTATACTATAAGTGTGTTTGCTTGAGAATAACTTATATAAATGGTTTGTGGTTTTCTTACATTTGAATACAGAGATCGTGCTTGTAAGGTGTTTGGTAGTCTTTTTCACAACTGGTGAATGATGGAGGTTCTAGATTTCACTGGAGACAGAATTAGCGAGTTGCCTGACCCAATTCTTACCCACATTCTCTCGTTTTTACCTACTGAAGAGGCTGTGTGCACCTGTATATTGTCCAAACGATGGATGAGGGTTTGGGCATCTTTGCATGTTCTCATCTTTGACGACCATAAAAGCCCAGCTCTAAATACCCGAGAAGAGAACCGAAGACTTGAAGCTAAGTTTATAAGATTCCTTGGCGGAGTCATTTTCCATCGAGAAAACTTAACCCTGGATACATTCAAACTGACATGGTGGAGTATTGAGAAGAGCAATCAACTTCTTGTATTTGGGTTTCTTTGCCTTGCAGTCATGTGTAGACCCCGTGTGTTATCAATCAATATGTGTACTTGCACATTTCTCAACTTGCCGGATTCAGTTTTCACATGTACATCCATAGAGGAGATGTCATTGCAGGTTGTAACTCGTGATGCTCTTCACAAAGATAATCTTCTTCAAAATAGATCAATAAACCTCCCTTTCCTCAAAAATCTGGAGCTTGGTGCAATGAATTTGAATGATGATATAATGAGAATGTTTATATCTGGGTGTCCTGTTCTAGAAGAATTAGTTTTGGACGATTGTTGTATGGAAGTGAGTATGATTTCCTCTAATGTGCTGAAGAAGTTGGTAATAAAGTACTGCGTTCAATCTAGTCCTCTGGAGATTTCTTGCCCAGGAGTTGTGTCTCTGATCATTATGTCTCTTTATATGAGAGGGATTATATTGAAGAATATGGCATCTCTTGCCACGGCTGACATATCTTTTACAGATGATGATGTATCTGACTTTACCATTCTCGGTGCTCTTTCAAATGTCACAAGTCTAAATCTAATGATAGATAGTAACGTTATGGTATTCTCCATTCTAGTTTTGTCAAGTAAAATATATCACTGGAAACATCAACTAATATTGAAAATAATAAAAATAATTATTAATTAATTAATAGTTAGTAAATAAATAAAAGATAAAGGATGGGACTAAAAAAAATATTCTTCTGTGAATGCTATCTCTAAGCTATATCTTTAGGGTATCAGATCTGAGAAAATAATTTCTCTTGTTCTGATGCTAGGATTGATAAAAAGTTGTGTTAAAGCAGCTGTTTGATTTATTGAATATTGTCCAGTTTTAAATTCATATTCCATATTTAATTAATCTTTTCTTTTAATCTTTGCAGGATTTGCTGCTAGCAGATATTCCAAATTGTCCGCCCTTAATCAACTTGAAGAGCTTGAAGCTTCGAAATTTAAATTTTAGTTATGACTGGAATTTAGTGGCATGTTTCCTCCAACATTCAACCAATCTGAATGACCTTACATTGGACTTCTACCGAGTACTCTCTCTCTCTCTCTCTCTCTCTCTCTCTCTCTCTTGCTCGCTTGCTTGCAGTGATTTCCTAGTTCTAAGTCGGTGTGATGATTGATTTCAACTAGTAAAGTTAATTCTAAGGGGAGGCTGGATTCCTAATTTGATTAATGAAGGGAACAATGACTGGTATAGTCTGGTAAGATGCTTGAGTTTGAGTACCATAATTGCATGACTTCAATAATGAACATATGTGGTACCAAACCATTATAGTAATTTTGTTGTTGTTGCCTTCTGATTTTGGAAGTGTGTGTATATTATGTGTTAACTGGCCTACATAGGGGGGTATTAAGTATCTCACTCACTCGCACAACATACTAAAACCAGTCAAGACAAATAGTAGTATGGAGAAAAATAATTGATTATACTCAATGCCATAGAAAAATACAAAATCTGTTATAAAACTGTTATCTGCCATCTGATTGTGAACTTCTGATTTTTTCACAAATAAAGCCAAGAAAAGAGTTTCAAGCTGATATTTCATTTCGACATAAGTACCTTGAAGCAGTGAGGATAAGCTGCCCTGGGAAGACTGTTAAGTTGGCTGGGGAGGTGGTTCACTGGTCTGACAATGTCAAAACATTTTCAACAGCAAAGATTATAATCTCGTAAGATTGTCACCTCCCGATACATTGTTTGACATGTTTGGCTTGTTCTTTTGCTGTCTAACTAGTCAATAGATGGTCAGTACGTGTTGTTAGTTTTCTTCTGGATATTTATCTTTACATCAGAACTGTTGAAAAAGTATCTTGTCTTTAGCTTTGTTTAATGCAGTTAATATGTGTGCAGCTTGTCTACTTTATTTTGCACCTAAACCCAATTTTCAATTATATTACATTACATGTAGTTTGGTTAACGTGCTATCTATAATTTACTTTATGCTGTACTACAGCCTTGAAAACTTATTTAATAGGTATCTGATCTTATCTTGTGTTATCTCGGTCTAAAAGTGTTGAAAACTATTCTATGCACTCCAGAGAGGCCTTGAAGAGTAAGAATTGTGAGAGTTTCACTGGCTGTTGCCTATCCTACTCGATTGCAGGGGAACGAATATCTGTATTGCATGATATACTCGAGGCTGTATTCTTTAGGTTGTGAATATTATGGAATTGAGACCTGATAGCCTCTATCAGGATTTCAAAAAAAAAAAAAGAATATTCTGGAATTGGTCTAGTAATCAATCTCTATTATTTTTTTCTGGAGTGAGGCTGTTGTACTATGCAAAGCGTATTTTGGTCTGTACTATAGATGCATATTTTCATTTTCAAAGTTCAAACAGTCGATCTGTTCCGCTCAACATGATCATCGTATGAAAATGTACTTCGCTGCCATATTTTACATTTTTTAGAATATTTGTAAATAGGTACAAAATCACTTGATCTAAAGATTCTAGATCATTCGAAAGTAGTGAATTTCTACTTATCTAAAAAAATACTAAAAAAATGTAAAATTTGTATCTCCAAGTACATTTTCATATGGAGATCATAATAATGGTTGGGAACAACTATTTAGATTTTGAAAATAAAGATGTGAATTTGTAGTATGAACAGGGTGCGCTATGACCTCTACTATGGTGGTCCATCCCTAGTCCTCTCAAAATTAGAATTTTTATGTGGTTCACCAACAGAAATGGACTCCTTACAAAGGATAACCTCACTAAGAAAGGATGGCCTGGTACCAATACTTGTCAATTTTGTACTCAACCAGAAACAGTATATCATTTGTTTGTGCATTGTTCATTTACACAACAATTGTTCATTCAGATATTATCCATTTTGCACAACAATTATATTTCACAACTAAAACTGATTTACTTTTAGTAATCAGTGCAGTGTGCTGGACACTTTGGAAGCATAGGAATGAACTCTGCTTTGATACAGGTAAGCCCAAAACAACAAGACAAATTATCTTACTAATCCTATCTTTAATTCACTATTGGTCAGGTCATGTGAAGAAAAGGATTCAAGAGGAGACAACTTTATGGATTCCAGAGGATATTGATGCAATTCCATTTCCAATTACCAGATGGTGGTTTAGGGTTTAGGGTTTACCAGATGATTACCAGATGGTGGTTTATGAAGGGGACAACACTCTTGCAAATGTCTAGAAGATGGAAGCTTAGTGATTTTTGTAGTTCATACTTTAGTAGTACTTACCTCAGCCCATGTGTCCCTTGCGTGTTGGCTTAGTAATAGGTTAACTGAACTGTTATGGCTTTCTAATATGATGCACAAAGACTTTATGGTTGCTAGGGGTATTCGCTTGATGATGTGAGATATCCCTGATGAACACTTAGATGTAACTTAACTTTGTTTCATTACACTTAGATGTAACTTAACTTTGTTTCTTTAATGAAACGGGTCTTATGTCTTTTATCAAAAAAAAAAAATAGAGGTGCGCTATGCATATTACTAACTTTTCGAGGATCTTAAAATATTAATTTAACTGGGAGTGGGGCTATGGTACTATGTATAGCGTGGATTGCCGGATGCGTCCTGAAATTTTCATATGTATTTTGCTAGTTCATCTCAGGTGGTGGTGTTTCTGGGTTGATAGGGTGAAATGGGCTGTAACCGAACCTAACCAGAGAGTTTACTTGCTCCAGAATCGAAAAATTTCGAGGTAAAGACGGAGGTAGGCAAAGACGAAGGGAGATAAGGGGAGCGGAGGTAAACACTATAAAAAACTCAGCACAATCTCTCACTTTCAAATTGAGGTGTAACTAAGGTGAACTTCACACAATCTCTTTCCATTCCCTTCCCTTCTTTCCCTCTGCGCAGGACCATTCTGAAGCACAGCCTTAGTCACGTGAACTAAAAAGGCGGGAAGTGATAACCATATATGATTCATAGTCAAAGTCAGTTGAGCTGACCAAACGTGATGGTTCAAATAACGTGACAGTGGTAGGGATGCAGATAGCGTATATAATGGTTAATGTCATAATAAGTTTTACAAGTTATATACACCCAAATAATTTGATGTCTTAGAGCAAATGTTGCTATATAGCAAATCTTAATAAGAAATTTTCTTGTATGATCTAAATTGTCAATCCTTACTAATTAAAAAGAAATTAAGTCTTAAAACATTGAGTAAGAAAATCCTCTTTTTCATTCCATTTGTTACAATCTGCATTGCTTTCATTATTTAGTATTTAAAATGTAGTTGATCTATTGTAGATTGAAAATATATAATGATTGCCTATAGCTGTGCGCCAACCCATATTTTGTTTCTTTTAATTATGCCTGTCAGTGTACAACTTTCAGCAAGTTGCTAAAGCTTAACATAAATTAGTTGGAAATATTCTCAAGTAATTTACGGAAGTAATGGATGAGGTTGTATACTTGCATTCTATTGGATCTTCAAAAAAGAAAAACGAACCACAATTGCGCTGTGTATATCATGCAATGAAAAAACTATAAGACAAACTTTATTCAATTAAGCATGTCTGTACATTTAATCCCATCATCTAATTGAAGGAGTGCTTAGCCAGTGGTCAGATGGAATGATCATTTTTACACTTACCAAAAAAAAAAAAAAGAAAGTGGAAAAAAATAGTAAAAAAGAAACACCTATCATGGGCAATGTGGCAATACTGAAAAACCAAACTTGATCAGATTATTCCTAGTTTTATCTTTCAAAAGAGATCATCTCAGAAGTGCAAATAATAAAAAGAAAAAAAAAATTGATCTCAGGAGGTTTCAAGAAACACTAGGAAGCATTTTCATCACGATTATCCTCCCCGGCCTCTTCAGATTTGTTTTTTCTAAAATTAAGCCTCTTGACAGCCTTTTCCACATCACCCCAAGAACTGAGCAGAGCAATGATATTTTCTCGCCTGTCCATGAACCCCGTATGCTCCATATCTGCCAATTGCGAGGCAAAAAGCTCCTCTGGCACTGCCACATTTCGAGTCACGCCAGTACCGCCATCTAAAATGCGCATAGCATCAACATTAATTAAAAAAAATTTAAATGCCGGGACTCAAAATGTAAACCCATCAAAAAGTTGTTCAGCTGATCCGGTACGAGCACTCGACAGATGGTGGTACACCTATTAAATCTGAATGGCTCTGACTATTGTCATATGGGATTCTTGTAAGGAACCCATTTGAGTTCAGTTCTGGTACGTGCATTACTATGTAACATGTGGAAATTGACATGTAGAAATAAGTTCACTGCTTCTAACGTATAAACTTGCAATTATGATGGCATGAGAACACCATGCTAAAATGTACCAGGTGATGCCTGATATAGCAGCTTAATTTCCAATGACTAAGTGGGTAAATTTTTACATAAATGTAGTAGAATATTTACCATTAGATGCACCCCAAACATAATCCACGATATATGGAATTGGATACAACTTTTCCAGGATAGGACGGATATATTCACCAAGTTCCATATCTGTTACAAAGCATGTATTCCACAGTAGTATTAAATTCTAGATACTGTCAGTAGCTTTATTTATTAACAATAAGTTCAGTCTCTTAAAAAAAATGCAAGTATAATATATATATATATATATATATCAGAGGTTTTCTTCGTTCATAAACCATAAAGATGCATCCTCTAGTCAGTTCCAGCGAGTTCAAATTATTGTATTTCATTTTAATTGTATAGGGAACTACTGAATACTGCAGTTTGTTTTACCAATGAACGGTGAAATATTAAAGTTAGGTTACGAACAAAGCAACAGGAGAGGATAATAGAACGAGGAGTACTATCAATGTTACCTAGTTCATCGAGTACTGCATCATACCTATCTCTGCAGCCACATACAGAATTGCTGCAATGTCAGTAGGGAGGCATAAGATTGGATTGGAACTAGCATAACAGCTCATCAAACAATTTTAAGGAAAAGGAAAAATATACAATAGACATGCCAAACTTCCAATGGATTACAATGCAAATTTGGAGAGGTGTTTTGGATGCAAGCCCCAATTGACATAATTTTATAATCATTAATTCTGTAAGTTATCCCATTTGGATGAGTTATTGTTGCCATGCAGAATGGTCGAGTCAGTTATGTCAAAATTAAAGATATATGACAATATAAGAAGTAACATTGAATTGTTTAATCAGATTCTGACATAATGTTGTAATCACAATTCCAGAATCAGCCATCGGTAAAGCCTGAGAGTTCTAAGGAATATGACTGAAGTATGAATGTTCTTAGTGAAAAAATGAATTTCAAAAAGGGTATCATATGACTAACTGAATCATATTGTCAGCCTTAAGCGGTCCGTGATTAAGTATCCGACACGAATCGTGAGTATTAATCACTGAAAGATAAGCATGGCCAACTGATCGAGCTTTCTGTATAATAAAGTTAAAGAAAAAAAAGAACAAATAATGAATATTCACGAAACATACTGACACATGCCGCAAAAAAGAACAACAATTATCAGTACAATACAAAGCTTAGTGTGAGAAAGAAAAATTCTCAAAAATAAATGCCTAACCTCCCTGCAATGTCTTAAAAGAGTGGCATCAGATAATATGATTGGCACAAGTATATCGACTGATCTTTTGTGAACTTGTTGCCAGTAGGATAGGTTCATCAATTCATCATCACTGTCAAGTACTTGTTCCGTCTGTGACGAACTAGCTCCTCTGTCTGGTAAAATACTGTCAGGTACTTGTTCCGTCCGTGACAAACTACCTCCTTTGTCTGGTAAAATATAAACACATACCACAGGTAAGTTAGGACAAAAGGTTCCCCTTCTGGGTGCTATATTTATTTGTCCTTGATTCCTTTTTGTTGCTGCCATCAATCCATGTTGTGGTTTCAGGTGCATAACATGGCAAACAAAAAAATTACTCTGGTAATAGACTTACAAGAACTTGCAGCCCAAGGGTTGGGAAGCGGTTCAGTATTAGGTGCTGATTCTGACCAGTTTGCATTTGAGCTCTCTGATCCTTTGCCTGAGGTTTCAACAAAACTGAAACCCATCAAACCAAGTTGGAACTGATTCTGCTCTGTTCCATGTGGAATACCAGATTGAGCATAATACATGCATGCCACCTTTGGAACCTCATACCCGCTTTCGATATTATCTGTTACATCAGCAATGATAGCTTCCCTCCACACTTTTTATGCAACTGGTGTAATAAAAAGGTATGTAGTACATTTGGGTTTTCTAGCCAAAGAGCCCAGCAGTTTGGAGAAGCTTGCAGTTTACTTAAATGGGGCATATTCTTCATTAGTTCATATGTGGCAAATTGATTGATAAACCTGGGATGGATTTTATATGGACCCAGTTCAGGGGTCTCAGTGAGTGGTGTTGGAGTGCTTTCTCTTGGCATAGAGCCAGTGGATGTGCTGGGTGGTGCTGATCCAATGTGAAACAAGCGTATGCTCTTATCTAGATCCATTTCTGCACAAGGAGAAGAGAACAATCAATTAGTAAACATGTTCAAAATACAGGTTTAAAGAGATATTCAGCATGCAAGATTGGTAAAAGATTTTCGAAAGATACCAAAAAGAAAACGATCAGTTTTAGCTTCATGCAGCGCACATACTAGAATTAAAACATCGCTGCATACAGTTAGTGCGCTGCATGAAGCCAAAATTACTCTGTTAAAATCTTTACCAGAAAAAACCCTGCTTCATTATGAAATATTGGTTCGTTCAAGATTTTCAAGAATTAAGGAAATGAAAAGAGAAACAAACTATAAGATTTTAGAAAGAGAAATGGAATTTGTATTTCCTTTTTGAATGAATTTACAAGTATCTCTGTCTGCTATTTATAGCATATTACAATCCCTCTTAACCTCTGTACTAACCTTGATTACAACTCCAAACTCTGGTTTACATAATAAAAAAGAAAGATATCTGTAGAGTTGCATATTACCGTAACTGCAGCTTTCTGCAACAATTACTAGGAATGCTGAACAAGGATATATAGATTCCGATATATAGAAGTAAATGACCATTAATTACAAGGATAGATTCGATTATAAGATTATTCGATAGTATAAGTAAATTCATGGGTTCAATGATGCATAGTGCTTTTCAGCTTTCACCAGCATTAAAACAAAAACTTATCATGCATTAGTAAATGAGAGAAAGAAAAACAAAGATTTTCGAAAGATACCAAAAGAGAGAAAGAAAAAAAAAACAAAAAACCCTGCTTCTTTATGAAATCTTGGTTCCTACAAGATTTTCAAGAATTAAGGAAACAAAAAAGAGAAATTAACAAACCATAGCTCCTGAGCGTTTCCTGATTACTGAGGACACGACCAGTGTGAACCAGCCATTGATTATCAGAAAGTATGCCGGTCTGGTTGGCCAATGCCTGCTTCAACTCTTCGACCGTCTGATCAAGCTCTGTTTGTATGGAAATTTTTCTTCCATTCGTCAACTGAACTTGTACTGTGACCGTGCTACGTTCGTTAATCTGGGATCCTTCACCATTGGAGCCCATTGTGACGAGAGAAAGGTTTGAGCGAAGGATTTGAACTGGAGACGGGATCAATTCGATCGGAGAAGGATCACAAAGAGAATTCTTTGCTGGGAGGGAGTATTTAACGTGACTCAAGGGAGTGAAGGAACTGACCGAGGGAAAGGGAGTGGAGAAATGTGATCGGATGTTTTTTGTGTTAGCATTTAAAAAGAGCGAGGCTAATGGTACTGTCCAATGTTTTAAATAGCGTTTATAGCGTCATAGCAGGAAGGTTACAAAAAAAACTATACCAAATAGCATTTTTTTTTTTTTACAAAAATTATATTATATATTTGTACTATATATTAACATTATCTAAAGTTTCATAGAACAATAAATAACACCAAATTAATTAAGAAATTATAATATTCATATTGAACTAGTACAAAAGTCCATGGTTCAAAATATCCATAATAATATCATAAACTATCGATCTTTTTCTATACAAAATATCTTAAGTATCATGATTCATTCTATTTTTTTTCTATACAAAATAAATTTTATGAATATTTATTTAAGCCCATATAAATTGTCTAAAAAAGCCCAATATGCATAGCGCGCAAATAGCGCGCTACACGCTATGCGCTATTAGCGGACCGCTATTACCGCTATAGCGGCCTTAGCGCAATTAGCGTATTTTCATGCCATAGCTTAGCGTTTAGGGTCCAAAAACGCTATAGCGCCGCTATAGCGCGCTATTTAGAACACTGGTACTATCCATAGCGCAGATTGGTCCGGATCAATATTTTCTTTTCCAAAATTCAAATAATCGAAACTGAATCGTTGATATTCATACGAAAATACTTGAAAACTAAATTTTATATTTTTTTTTAATTTTATTTACTATTTTTTAATAATAAAAAATCACTACCTTTGAATGATCTAGAATTTTTAAATCAAGTGTTTTTTCACCTAATCTAAAAAAATAGTAAAAATTTCTAAAAAATGTAAATTTTGATCAGTACATTTTTATATATGGATCATGTTAAATAGTTCATATTAATTGTTTGAACTTTGAAAACAGAAATATTCATCCATAATACAAACCATTATGCGCCATGCATAGTTTTATAGCCTTACTCTTAAAAAAAAAAAAAAAGATGAGCGTGACACTCAAAAAATCTCTGAACTTAGCATGTGTATTCACTTTGAACGTAAAAATGACGGAGGAGAGAGAAAACCGACCCCACTCACAATTGTTTTTACTATTACCTCTTCTTTATACTCTTTTTTTTTCTTTGTACTTCTTTTGAATTTTTCTACGGATTCCTTTGCACTTGCCGGTCATTTTTTTAATTTAAGTAGTCGTAAATAAATTTAGTATTCAAAGGTTGACCAACTTTGTATTAAAACTCTCAAAATAATGGAAAATTGTACCAAGATTAACGGTAGACCAATATTATATCCAAAATTAGACCAAATTGTACTAAAATTGTGCCAAATTGTATCAAATTTTGTAGAAAAGTTGTACCAATATAAATTGCACCAAAATTGTTCCAAATTGTAAAAAAATAATGTACAAAAGTTGTACCAAAAAAATAGCAAAATTCAACGGGATGTGCATATATGTTAAATTCCGTGTACCGTCTCTTTGGTGGGCAGGCTTAGTCTGTATTTATGTTAAATTCTGAAATTGTAACTTATATATATAATTTTTAAATGCTAACTAAAAGAAATTCGGACGGAACATGCATGTCTATAAGAATAGAAAGAAATTTCAAATCTAATAGTCCTATTATGATATGATAGGTGATCACGAAATTACAGCTCTCTCTTGTCATGTACAAAATTTATTTATTTATTTTAAAATTTTTACCTGATTCATTTTAAATATACCGGATTCGTCATTTTTTTAGTAAAAAAGAAAGAAAGATAATTTCAAATATGAGAACTTAAAAAACCATCATTTGATTTAGTGGTTAAAAACTAATCTCTATGTTAAAAATCACAGATTCGAAACTAAAATGAGAGATCTTTTATAGATATTTAAAGATAAGAAACTTGTCTTTCAGTTTTATCTTAAAAAATTAATTGAGTGACATTGTATCAAGATTCTAATGTAACAGTTTCCCTTCTCTACTTTGAGTAAAAATAAAAATCTAGTCATTTGTTTATTGAAAAAATAAGGATGTAGTTTTTTATTTTATTCATTTTCTTAAAACTGAAATAAATAGTTGGATTATTTTATCTTCATGTAAATGCTAATAATAAAAAGAGGAGGGATCCACTTACAACATTCTATAGTTACAATATCTTATAGTATGATTTTCAAAGTCCAAATAGTAGATCCAAATCGTTCAACATGATATCTATATTAAAATGCGCTTGGAGATCAAATATCACATTTTTTTTGAATTTTTAGTATTTATTAAGTATTTTACAAAACTGTTGTTTTCATACCATTGAATTTTGTACCCATCTTAATAAATAGTAAAAAAAATTCAAAAAAAAAAAATGTAAATTTGATCTCCAAGCACATTTTAATATAGAGATCATGTTGAATGATTTGAATCGACTGTTGGAACTTTGAAAATTATGTTATAAGATGTGTATCTATATAATGTTGTAAGTGGATCTCTCCTCATGATGCTTGTCAGAAGCGAGTTACATCTCATTTTTGATAGCCAAAACAAGGTGGTCATACGATTCAAAGGTACGGCACTGCTTTCTTGATCGTTTCCAGAAGCGCAAACTTCAGAACTTGAAATTAGCAAAAAGAAAAAAAAAAGTATTGTTCAAAACAAATTTTTAGTACCTTCTTTTGTCAATATTTTTAACAAGAGGGTTCAAATTCTTTCATTTTATGTGTCTTCATCAAGTCTCAATTTTTTTTATTTTGTTAGTAACATTTTTTTTTAAAATTCATATATGTGTCAAAATAAAACCATTAAATTTGATCTGTTATTTTCTCTACATGTACGTAAAAAACTATATCAGTGCATTTTTGCAAGTTCTTGATGATAATAATCAAAACGTAGTTAAAAATGTCATAATATTTTACACGTGCATAAAGAAAATGATATAGTATGTAATAGTTTTGTTTTAACATTTAAGTTTTAAATTTTAATTTATTTTTTTATTTTTTTATTTTTTTTATAAAAGACATCAAAGATGCCCATTTCATTTCCATGAAACAAGAGTTAATTTACAATGAAAGGAGATCGAAATCTCAGTTAATGCAAGCTACCGAGCTTGACCACCAAACAAAACACATACGCACGACGTTTTATCATCCACCAAAATACCGTAATAGCAAAATAACCAATTAAAACTAAAGCACAATTTTTAAAGCTTGGTAAAGATAACATCCCTATAGGGGGATCTATACAAGTAGCAGATCTGGTCTTCATGAGTAACTATGCATCAGCCCCCTGCAGAGGCAACCGCTCCCCTGCTGGTGCATCTGTTCCCGTGTATGGAACCACCTGGTTGTCAGTTGGGTCCCACACCCGAAATGGTATGGCATTGAGGTCCTTGGGCAGCCATTCATCAGCAGCCTCCTTAAACTTCTTCTCCATGTTCCCTGCCCAATATTTAATAACAGATATGATTAAGAGAATAATGTTTGTTTCTTTCTTCAAAAAAAAGAGAATAATGTTTCGAGCGGATTTTCGTGTACCGTTTTGGAAGCATACATCATTTCTGTGCTTCCAAACGGTCCAACAAACAGCACTGCCACCATTTGATTTACTAATGATAGATTACAAGAAAAAAGAAACACATCTTTGCATGAATCCCAATTCTGGAGGTAAATGCTACTGTTACCTAGCCAAAACCATATTTGTTGGGCTTGAGTACATTTAAGAAACAAATGATTAGAAGTCTCTTTTTTACGACAGAAGTGACATTTTACTTGTCCTATCCAGCCTCGCTTTCTTAAGTTTTGTTTTGTTAAGATACGATTATGAAGTACTAACCAAATGAAAATTCTGATTTTAGGTGGAATTAGTAAGTCCCATAGAATGGCATAAGTATTTGCTTTAATTCCCCTAAAGTTTAACAATTGATACATGGAGTTAACCGTATACTGTCCTAAGGTATCCCATCTCCAAGCTATTTTATCTACACCATGCGTAAAGCTATATGTGCTAATAAGGTAAAGTATCTCTTGCAATTCCTTAGCTATAAATTTTAATTTATTAAAGTTTTAGAAATAGAGAAACAATGAAGACATAAAAATAAAAATGAAGACATATATTGGAACCCTCCTCTATTTTTAATATACGATAAACTAATTTCTTCGTACCTCAAAATGCACATCACCAATGCCAGCGTTGAAATGAACCGAAGCCAAGTGCTCCACGGATGTGTTAGCTCCGACATCAACCTTTCCCGTCCTTCTCAGCTGTGTAGCTGCTTCACATGTCTACAATCAAACAGTACTATACAGTTAATTTATAGAAAGATTGATCACCAGAGCTACTGTCAGTAATAAATTAAATTGTAAAGTAATATTCAAGCATAATAAATGTGTGTGTAGCCGTGTAGGTACCATTACGAAGACCCCCATATATAGCATGAGCCTTGAGCTTGGGTTTTTTCTCAAGAGACAAATTGGAGTCTCGTAGGAAGGAGAACCGCTCTGTGGCGGATGGAATAATTTCAATAGCCTGTGATTAACAGAAATTAACAATGGATATTATAAATGCAAGCATGAAAACAAATTATTCGGTATTATTAGTAGTAATAAAAATAGGTGCAGAGAAAGAATAATTGAAGTAATAATTAACCTTCAGAAAAAATTTGAGAGCAAAAAGTTGGCGCATCATCCTTCATCTCGTTCCATGAGTCCCATGACAAGTGCCTCTTGTTTCGCAGTGATAACCATGTCGCTCTTATGTTATTTTTCTCAAAGAAACTCTGCAAATATATAGTTTGTGTGTGTGTGCGTAAACAACTGCTTCTCTTTGCTATGAACAGCTATGAGAGCAAACCACATTTATAGGTCATGAGAAGGGTATCTTGGGAATTAAGAAAAAATAGTCAAAATACTAACAATGAGCAGTACAAAGGCAAAAATGGAGAGTAAGTGCTCCATAAGCCTTTTATAATTGGTTATTATGGAGATGTAATGTATAACTAGGGCTGCTAATGAGCAGGCTTGAGTTCATACTCAGCCCTGTTCAAAATTTAAATATGAAGTGTCCAGTCCATAATCGGTCCAAATATGAAGAGCTTTTGTGCATGATCAATTTGTTCAATTTTGTTCAGAAATTATTCATGATCATTACTTAGTTCGGAAAACGTCCATTTCAGCCTGACTCTATCAGATGACAGGAGCTTGTTACATTTCGCCTGACTCTATCAGAAGTAAATAAATTGTACCAAGTCGGCATGTCTCTATATTGTCTATCAATCAATAAACATGCACTTTTGTCCCTTATGTTAGAATATTAAGCCCAAATTGGCCCATAAATTCAGCCTGTCGCTAGTTATGTTGCTTCTGTTCTGTTTTATGCTAGTATAAATTATGTACAAATTTATTGATGAAGGAGATGAGCGGAGCTCTTGCCATTACATGCAAACCTCAAGTATTAAGTCGTAAAATGTCAATACAAAGTCAAAGTGATGAATTTTTGTTTTCGATTAAAAAATCACAATTTTGATTGATTTTTTAATCGAAAAATGTAACAAGCTCCTGTCATTAGGCTTGCCGACTGGGTAGAATTTATTTACATCTAAAATAGTCAGCCGAAATGTAACAAGCTACTGTCATCTGATATCCAATGGTCAAATATAGAGGCGTGCGTTTTGATGCCTTTTATAAATATTGGGCCTTTATTGTAATTTGTGCGGGCCTAATGTCTGAATCCAGTAGGTATTTTGGGCCGCTATTGAAAAAGAAAATAGTTACGCTAACCCTCTTCTGATTTCTCATCTGGTCTTATCGCTCCTTTTGCGGCTGAGCCTTCGTCTCCCTCAGAGTCAGTGGGCGACTCCCTAGTCCCTTCAGCTCAACTCAACACAACTCAACTCGGTTAGTTTTGTGCCCCTCCTCCTCCCCCTGACACTCAGACACTCCCTTTCTCTCTGTATTCCTTGCTAAGGCAGTAGTTCAACCTTGTTATTAGATAAAGAGACTCTAATCAAATCAAATGGTATCTTCAACGTTATCTCTTGCCCCCTTCTTTTCACTTTCACCTTCAGCTTCCCCATGCCCATCCCCATTTACTTCTCGCCGAGGCCTCTGCCTTGTCTGCTACACGTTCCCGCAATCTGAATCTCAAACCGACAGACGAAATACACGGCGTCAGCCGGATTGGAAGGGTAAGGCCATTACTGACCAAGAGGCGATTCACCAGTTTGATCAGTTGTTGGCTGCCAAGAACCTCCGTCAAATCAATCAATATCTTAAGGACTACACCAAAACCTCAAGAAACCCTCACCCCACTGTCTTTTCCCTCTTCACCTGCTTAATCCAAGCTGAAGGAATTGGTCCTAATGAATATTCCTATGAGATCATGATGGACTGTTGTGCACGGATGAATCAGGTCAGCCTAATGTTTGGTTTTCTGGGACTGTTTCTCAAAGAGGGTCGCAGAGCTAATGTCATGACCTTCAGTCCTGTACTCAAAGGCCTCTGTTGGGACAAAAGAACTGGTGAAGCCGCTACTCTAGTGCTCCACAAAATGACTAAGGTGGGATGTATACCCAATGTAGTTTCATATAGCATTCTTAGAGATGGGCTGTGCAAGAAAGGTGAAATTGAGAAGGCGATGGATTTTGTAGATGTCATGATTTCCAAAGGGCATGAGCCTAATGTTGTGACCTACAGCACTCTTATAAAAGGGCTGTGCAAGAATGGTCATATTGAGAAGGCAATGGATTTTTTAGATGTCATGATTTCCAAAGGGCTTGAACCTGATGTCATGACCTACACCACTCTTATAGATGGGTTGTGTAAGAATGGTGAAAATGAGAGGGCAATGGATTTTGTAGATGTCATGATTTCCAAAGGGCATGGGCCTAATGTCATGACCTACAACACACTTATAGATGGGTTGTGTAAAAATGGTGAAATTGATAAGGCAATGGATTTTGTAGATGTCATGATTTCCAAAGGGCATGAGCCTAATGTGGTGACTTATACCACTCTTATAGATGGACTGTGCAAGAATGGTGAAATTGAGAAGGCATTGAATTTTCTTGATGTCATGATTTTCAAAGGGCATAAGCCTAATGTTGTGACGTACAACACTCTTATAGATGGGCTGTGCAAGAATGGTGAAATTGAGAAGGCATTGACTTTTCTTGATGTCATGATTTCCAAAGGGCATGAGCCTGATGTTGTGACCTACAGCACTCTTATAAAAGGGCTGTGCAAGAATGGTGACATTGAGAAGGCGATGGATTTTGTAGACATCATGATTTCCAAAGGGCATGAGCCTAATGTTGTGACCTACAACACTCTTATAAAAGGGCTGTGCAGGAATGGTGAAATTGAGAAGGCATTGAATTTTCTTGATGTCATGATTTCCAAAAGGCATGAGCCTGATGTTGTGACCTACAGCACACTTATAGATGGGTTGTGTAAGAATGGTGAAAATGAGAGGGCAATGGACTTTGTAGATTTCATGATTTCCAATGGGCATGAGCCTAATGTCATGACCTACAACACTCTTATAGATGGGCTGTGCAAGAATGGTGAAATTGAGAAGGCATTGACTTTTCTTGATGTCATGATTTTCAAAGGGCATGATCCTGATGTTGTGATCTACAGCACTCTTATAAAAGGGCTGTGCAAGAATGGTGAAATTGAGAAGGCGATGGATTTTGTAGATATCATGATTTCCAAAGGGCATGAGCCTAATGTTGTGACCTACAACACTCTTATAAAAGGGCTGTGGAGGAATGGTGAAATTGAGAAGGCATTGAATTTTCTTGATGTCATGATTTCCAAAGGGCATGAGCCTGATGTTGTGACCTACAGCACACTTATAGATGGGTTGTGTAAAAATGGTGAAATTGATAAGGCAATGGATTTTGTAGATGTCATGATTTCCAAAGGGCATGAGCCTAATGTGGTGACTTATACCACTCTTATAGATGGACTGTGCAAGAATGGAGAAATTGAGAAGGCATTGAATTTTCTTGATGTCATGATTTTCAAAGGGTATAAGCCTAATGTCGTGACGTACAACACTCTTATAGATGGGCTGTGCAAGAATGGTGAAATTGAGAAGGCATTGACTTTTCTTGATGTCATGATTTCCAAAGGGCATGAGCCTGATGTTGTGACCTACAGCACTCTTATAAAAGGGCTGTGCAAGAATGGTGAAATTGAGAAGGCGATGGATTTTGTAGACATCATGATTTCTAAAGGGAATGGGCCTAATGTCGTGACCTACAACACTCTTATAGATGGGCTGTGCAAGAATGGTGAAAATGAGAAGGCATTGAATTTTCTTGATGTCATGATTTCCAAAGGGCTTGAACCTGATGTCGTGACCTACAACAGTCTTATAGATGGGCTGTGCAAGAATGGTGAAATGGAGAAGGCATTGAATTTTCTTGATGTCATGATTTCCAAAGGGCTTGAACCTGATGTCGTGACCTACAACACCCTTAGTGGCATTCGAGCTTAAGTGTCACCGGTTCCAAATCTTTTCAGATAGACTTCAAATGACGAATCTAAAAAAACCTTTCAAACCGATCTGGATAGCGCACCGTGTGAGTTATAGGTGGGTGATCGATGGAGGTGACGAATTTGGAGAAGAGGATGAGGAGAGGCTTGTCGGTATAGTTACATTTTCGGATATTCTGAAGGTGTTTCGAGAGCAACTGTAGTGTCATACAAAATTGAAATATAGAAATAAAGAAATTAGGATTAATATCATAATGTACTAACTTTTTGAGGATCCTAAGGACAACTAGGAGCAATTCCAGTTTGATTTGATTAATTTAACTGTCCCCAAACATTAAAAATGAAAGCTGCACTAATTCTGGTAAATCGTTGTGGTAAATCATTCAATTCAGTACAGTTTATTTGTAAAGCATCCATGTCATGCAATTATACCTTTGCTGAGCATTTCATCAAACGATGTAAATGCTTCTCTGATCAGTGATCACTCCCTCAACCCAGCAGCACCGGCTGGGTTGAACAGGCACAATCATGTGCCAATCTAGAAAAGCATGTTCAAATCTAAGTCAAATCTATTATTCCCAGTAAAAAGAGCAAGTTGATGACATGAGAGTATGTTGAAATCTGTCGGACATTTTATCATTGGCTTCTTTTGTAACACCAAGTTCTCCAGACTCCAGCGTTTATTTGAGGTATCCCTTATTATTTGAATTTCTTGATTGCACAGAACTCAGAATCAACTTGATTGTATGTGTTTAAATATTTATTACATTCCTTTAAGCTTGGTTTCCTTCATTTTGAACTAAAAAACTTTTGGATAATATCGTGAGATGTTTTCTAACTTGTGCCGGATTAGAATATTTTGGAAGTATTCCGGAAAGAACCGAATCCGAAATCAGATAAATTATCCAACCCGTAAAACAAAGCGGATATTGTATCCGGAACAGGAAGAGAACTAATTCGATCAACATAATTCACAACCTGAATCCGAATCCGTAATTCCTACTCCAACATTTGGAATGTACTTCCCAGTTCGTGATTCCTATATGAACTTTTCAAGTTATTAATTGCCCCATGTGGGACTAAATAACGTAGTTGAGTTCCGGATCGCGCTACGCTGTCGCTGGCTGGGCACATCATCGCACATGCTGCTTTCCTCTCCCTTTTTGTCTTTACTTATTTTTGGTTCTATTCTGCATTTATATCTCCATTTTGTATCTTAATTTTTTTTTCACCACTTCCCACGCATTCCACTCTTTTGTTTTTTCTGATTTTTTAATTTGCTTAATTTTCTAAATTAGTTTTGTATCTTAATTTATGACTCAATTATTCAATAATTATTCTTTTTGTATTCATATGAATTCTTATTCACATATTATCCAATCCGTATCCGTATCCGTATTCGTATCCGTTTAATGCAGATTTAATTTAAAATTTTGACATCTGTTTTACTATCCGTAGTTATATTTGTATCCGCTCATTGAATGATGAATACAAATTTAATATTATATTTATCCGCTCCGTTTACATCCTTGGGGATAGCCTCTCAATTTGAAATTTTGACAATCATCTATTCGTTCAAACCATACGATCAGTGACAACGATTCCATTTCTTAATTTAAGAAATGACCATAATATCATTACTAAGTTTCTCATTGCTTAAATATTGTCATGAATTATTTTACTTTTCCATTTATAATTTAAATTTTATATTATTTCTTACTTTATATTTTTTTTTTCCTACTTTTCATGTATAAAAGATTAAAAATAGTTTATCACATTTAAATTATTTGTAAAACTATATCATTTTTTATTGAAATCAAATAAAGCATATAAAACAAAAATAAATTTTAAACAAGAAGCAATTCATGTATTAAGAATATTTAATTAAGTTTCTATATTTTTTTAAATATTCTAAATTTCTACATATTATATAGTCACAAATTATAAATATTTTAATTATTATAAAATAAACATCTGACTTCGCAGTCTCGACGATGATTTAAAAAAAAATAAACATCCGAAATATCCTCCTTATTTGACATTCAAAGTAGCATATAGTAGTAAATTAATAATGAATGAATTATTGTCATTAACTAAAGAATTTGAAAGAATAATTATCCGCATTAAAAAATATGGATTTTAATTGAATAGCGAAAAAATTGAAAATATAATTGAAGTTGTGTAAAATTTAAAAAAGAAAAATTATTGATAACGTAACAA
The DNA here is from genome assembly GCA_025461045.1 of Carex parvula. NCBI lineage: Eukaryota > Viridiplantae > Streptophyta > Magnoliopsida > Poales > Cyperaceae > Carex > Carex parvula. The sequence goes on along the minus strand of JAJGRW010000658.1, from coordinate 631,338 downwards.
GTGATACCCAATAATTGTTGGACTTTAACCATCCAAAATGAACTCACTCGAATGATTAAACTCCAACAATTATTGAATGATACACAATAATTCAGGAATAAACGGGGTAGTTTGAATGATTTGGTAAGCCCAATTCGATGAAAAAAAAAAAAGCCTAAGTGATTTTTCACACCATGTTCAAGAAAAGTCTCATTTACGCAGAAGGATGTCATACGATTTTGAACTCGTTATTCCTAAGGGGGCGTTTGGTTAGCGTTTTTGGGAGGTAATTCCCTGGCATCTTAATTCCATTTCTGCGTTTGACAGAAATAGCATGGAATGGAAATGGAATATAGGATTCCCTCTGCAATCACGATTCCCTAGTTAATTGCTATCCCGCTAGCCAAAAAACAGATGGATTTTCTGGCTTCCCGCTGGACGGAAATCCCTCCCTAATGCTCTCTCTAGTGCTCTTTCTGAAACATTTCTTCGCTCCCTGTCATTACAACTCGACTTCTCTCTTGTGCTCTCCTCTCCGTCTCCTGTGCCCTCCTCTCTGGCTCCATCTCCTGTGCTCTATGGCTTTGACTTATGTACTCTCCTCTCCGTCTCCGACTTCACAGGTTTGATCTCTCTCTCTCTTCTCCGAATTTCTCTTTCTCTCCTCCGACTTCAGATTTGATGCATAAATTTTCTTTTATGAAAGATACGACTCTCGTATCCAAGTCGGGCATTTCTATTAGTCTGATTCGATCAATTGATTTAACAATAAATTATTGAATTTACATTCGAAGGTTACATATATTTTTATTGAATTCTTATATACCAGTACTATTTACCAAAACACAATTTTCACTGTTGATTTTGTAAGTATGTCTCAATTTTCACTGTTGATGACCACTAATACATAATGCATCAATATTTAGATCTTTGACTTTTTTACTGTAATAAATCACACTAACATTTCACAACTGCAACTTCATTGTAAATATTTTTTAGGGGGGAGTAAATACAAAAGAGTGAGGCTATGGTGCTATGCATAGCACGGATGGGGTCCGTGCTACGGCTAAAAATTTGACTTTTTAAAATTCTAATGGTCAATCCAACCGTTCAATGTGATAACCATATGAATATGTACTTGCAAACTAAATTTTATATTTTTTTGAATTTTTTTACTATTTTTTTAGATAGGTAGAATTTTGATGGTCCAGAATTTTCAGAAAACACTGATTTTTCTACCTATCTAAAAAAATAGTAAAAAAATTCGAAAAAATATAAAATTTAGTTTGCAAGTACATATTCATATGGTTATCACATTGAACGGTTGGATCGACCATTAGAATTTTAAAAAGTCAAATTTTTTGCTGTAGCACGGACTCCATCCGTGCTATGCATAGCACCATAGGCTCACTCAATACAAAATACCAAGAGTGAGCCTATGGTGCTATGCATAGCACCATAGGCTCACTCAATACAAAATACCAAGAGTGAGCCTATGGTGCTATGCATAGCATGGATGAAGTCCGTGCTACGGACAAAAATTTGACTTTTTAAAATTCTAATGGTCGATCAAACCGTTCAATGTGATAATCATATGAATATGTAATTGCAAATTAAATTTTATATTTTTTTGAATTTTTTTACTATTTTTTTAGATAGGTAGAAAAATCAGTGTTTTCTGAAAATTCTGGACCATCAAAATTCTACCTATCTAAAAAAATAGTAAAAAAATTCGAAAAAATATAAAATTGAGTTTGCAAGTACATATTCATATGGTTATCACATTGAACGGTTGGATCGACCATTAGAATTTTAAAAAATCAAATTTTTGGCCGTAGCACGGACCCCATCCGTACTATGCATAGCACCATAGCCTCACTCAAATACCAAAGAGATCAAGATCAAATTTAAGAGAGATACAAAATATATCGAACACTCTTCACCTTCTTCGTCACTTTCTCCGAGGAAATCATATAGGTTCACCGTCGGATGAGGCATCGTAAATATTTTTTCACACCATGTCCAGGCGATAAAATTCTTTTTCATAAACAAAATCACAACTGCAAAATTTTTTAGTTAATTAGAGATCATTAGCGATCATATTAACTGGACTTTATCGACCATAACGTCCAACTACAGTGCCCTGGATATTATGGACCATCATGTTTTTGCTACATCTCGAATTCTAGTGAAAACGTCTTCTATGTCGATATTTTTTTATTTCATTTTCTATTAATAAAAATTTCGGTACCAGTTCTTCTGTAAACACATGGGTTCTGCATGTAATTCTTTAGCTGTTGAAGGCTTGTATTTAAAAATATAAAATATGGCATGTTATTAGAAATCAAAAGCATAAAAAACAAGCGTATAGAAATTGTCCATTTTAGTGAATTTCTAGAAATCCTTATTGCCCATCAAAGTAAGTTTTAGTAGAGTGAACAAAAAAAAAAATGTTAATCTCAATCGTGTAAGAAATTATTTAGCGCCATCTATTTGAAATTACATAATGGGGAAAAATATGTCAAAGTATAGGCCCATTCACTCTATAACAAAAATTGAAAAAGCAGGCCCAATGAGGCCCGACAAGGCTCAAACTTAACCTGTTATCTGTTAACAAAAGAGCTCAACTTGTGGGTTTAGCTAGGGTTTTTCTTTTCTACCGCTCCAGCCTCCTCTCTCTCTCTCTCTCTCTCTCTCTCTCTCTCTATAGCTCCAGCAATGGCGAAGAACAAGGGAAAGGGTAACAAAACCCACAATCCTACCCCTAAGCCTAGTAAGAAAGCAAAGAACAATCCAAAGGAGGATATCCTCGCCCCCGACTCCGATCTCGAACCTGAACTGGACGAAGAAGCGTCCGATGATGAGGTGCAATCTCAGTCGGACGATGCCTCATCCGACGGTGAACCTATCACTGATGATTTCCTCGGAGAAAGTGACGAAGAAGGTGAAGAGTGTTCGATATATTTTGTATCTCTCTTAAATTTGATCTTGATCTCTTTGGTATTTTGTATTTACTCCCCCCTAAAAAATATTTACAATGAAGTTGCAGTTGTGAAATGTTAGTGTGATTTATTACAGTAAATTTTTACACACCATGTCCAGGCGATAAAATTCTTTTTCATAAACCCTAGCTCTTCCCGAATAAAAAGGCGATACGGCAGCATCCAAAACCCTAAAAACCCTAGACTCTCCCTCTTCGTTAAGTGCCCGGTATGCCTCCGTCCTAGTTATTTTGAAAAGGCGTTTTAAATTTTCTTGTTTATGTAGTTTTCTTTGTTCTGGTTTGATTGAAAAGATGCACAAATCGAAGGCTTGTGGCTCGAATAAATGTGGTCACCTGCTCAAAAATTGTGCGAAATTTATTTGTTGACTTCCCATTTAACTTTCTCTTGAAATCCACATTTTCGGAGACCTTATTGGGAATTCATACATTATGAATCTGAAATCGTTTTTACTGTTTGAAAGGAACATGATTTTAAGAAATTTTGGACTGATGATAATGGTAGGGCCAAGTTGATGCAATTGCAAACTTTAATGACCAAAATGATACTTTCAAAATTAAAAGATTAAAATGGAAATGAGTAATATATTAAGGGCCATCTGTGCAATTTACTTGTTTGTTTGTTATTTATTTATTTACTTTTATGGAACTGATTGTTGTGTTTCCTCTACTAGGATTCCATAACATAAGACCACCTTTAGCACACCAAAATTTGGAACCATGAGCAAAGAAAGGCGTGGGATAAAACATGAGCATATAGTATACACTAAAATAAAATCATGGTTTCTGATCAAAAGCCCATCTGATTATACTATTTTGCAGAAGGACCCTTCAATTATGGCAAATCCCAAGGTTTTCTTTGACATAGCAATTGGCAAGGCAAAGGCTGGCCGCATAGTAATGGAACTCTTCTCCGACATTGTCCCCAAAACTGCTGAGAATTTCCGCGCCCTCTGTACTGGTGAAAAAGGAATAGGTAAAGCCGGCAAACCTTTGCATTACAAAGGCTCAAGCTTTCACCGAATAATACCCAGTTTTTGTGCCAAGGGGGTGATTTCACCCATGGAAATGGGAGCGGCGGCGAAGCGATCTATGGCAACAAATTCAATGATGAGAATTTTAAATTGAAGCACACTGGGCCGGGCATATTGTCAATGGCAAATGCAGGTCGAAACACGAACGGGTCCCAGTTTTTTATTTGCACTAGTACCACTACATGGTTGGATTATAGGCATGTAGTGTTCGGGAAGGTGGTGGAGGGTTATGGAGTTGTGGAGGCCATGGAGGCTGTTGGGTCTGAAAGTGGTTCCACATCTCAGAAGGTTGTAATTGAGGATTGTGGTGAGATTAAACAGTAACAGGGGTTGTAAATTGGAAATCTTGTTCCCTGTTAGCTTGTTTTGGTTCTTAACCCTTTTTGTTTGGTGCACTTTATTTTGTGGATTGGATTTTGCTAGAGTCAGTCCACAACTGTAATTAGGATGTCTTTTCTCTTGAAACAAGATGTTAAAGTTTTGAACTATTATATATTTTTGCTAGTTGCTTGGCAGCTGATTGTTGTTTCAATTTAGGTAATTTAGGGCAGTTGCAACCTTTGTTATACAGTTTCTATTCTCGTCTCAATTCAAGACTTTTTTGTCTATTTTACGCTCAACATTTTGTTTGTTGGAGCTCTCTTTAATCGTTTATTGTTGTGCTTTTGTACTAAATGAGATCTCCTATAATGAACGGACTGTTTAGGACTTGATACCTGTAAAGACTTCGAAGTGTATCAAGTGAGATCTCTTATAATGAAGGGTACCGTTTAGGATTACCAGCAGTGAAGTCATCTTCATAATGGAGCTGCATGTACAAATAGGTAAGAGTTATCTATGCTGAGGATAAATGGTATTGGCAAAATTGGTTTCGCTATAAGAGGTGATTCGGCTTTGGTCATTTACACCTTGTTTGGATGGAGAGTAGAGGAAGGAAGGGGAGGTGAAGAATAAAAGGGAATGAAATGGAATAAAAAGGAAGATTAACATATTTCACTTCTTTGTGTTTGGATGATTAATGAGAGAAAATAAATTTAACCTTCCTTTCCGTTTTATTTCTTGTTTGGTTGATAAAAAATTTAAAAGGTTAATGAGAAATTCGGTGGTTGTTGTAAATTTGTAACAAAAAATTTGTATGAGAATTATATAGGCAAGATATAGGATTGGACATTTGTATTTTTTGTTTTAAAAATATTTATAACAAAATTTCTTTCTATCCTTTACACCCCAAATCGGGAGGGAAATCAATTCTATTGATTATAATAATACAAGGTTAAACCTTTCACCCCTGTACTCTTCACCTCCGACATAATTTTGTCATAATTTTGTCAACCAAACACGATTTGACAGAAAATTTTCTTTTCTTTCCATTCCCTCCCTTCCTCTACTCTCCATCCAAACAAGGTGTTACTAGCACTCAAATGCAACTTGGAAATGGAGTAACGACGAATCCAGCGATCAGAAGAGGAAGACAAATTGGAGTAGAACTTATTTGGCGTTTTGAGTTTTACAAGAATTACTACGTAGGACAGTACTATATTCAATTAGTTCAACACTTTCTTCTCCTGATTCACTTTATCTATGTTTTATTGCTGGTCACTTGTCAAATTTGCAGTAGACTCAAATTCTAGATATAGGATTTAAGTGGCATACAAGATAAATTAAGTAAAATGTTAGAATTCTTTTCCATTCATCAAAAATGAGAATTTCCCCACATATTGCTACTTCTGATAAGCAAATTTCAATTCTGGATCAACTCTTCTCATCTATTTTCTATTAAATTGAACTCTATTCTTGTTGTTTTTTGTTCCGACCAGAGCGTAAGCTTAAACGCGAGGTGGAAATTCGTCCCTTGTCATCAGTAGTGCGTGAGGGTACTAAAAGCTCAGTAAGAAACCGTATGATTACACTACGAGTTAATGCAAATCTGTACCACTGTTGCAATACCAACATTATTCATAAAATAAGTATAAAATCTGCCTATATAACACAGCTACATGAAAATCTCAAGCATTCTTCACACAAGAAAAATAAGAGTATGAAGAAACACGACATTTTTTATTCCCCTTTAGTTGTCTCTTGCTAAAGGCATGTTTGTTATCTCTAGGTAAGCTCTTGAGCACATCTCTCAATGCATAATAGTGACTCTCGCATTTATGGTAAGAGATGAAGTTCCCAGACCACATAATTCGCTTGAAGTGCTCCCCTGGATTCCTTAAATTTCCGTGCTTCTATTACTACTGCTAGCTTCTTCCATCTCTCTCTTCAGAAAATACTTTGTCCAGGGAACGAACAACTCTTCGGCCACAAAGGTACTGCTATTTGTGCCTTGGGATCCTTTTAACTCTTTGATTGCTGGGAAACTTTCAATGCATCTACCAATACAGCAAATTTTACCGGATAAGATACAGATTCAAGTTGTTTAATCATTTTATCATTATTGCCTAAATGAAAGCTATGCAAATTATCTTAACAATCCAACTTGGTACTAGGTTGGTACTGGTATGTATCTGGTGGTACCCAATACCAATACTAATATTCTCTTTCATGTTTAGTCACATAATCAAGGATATTGTATTGGCATAGTATCAACTTTGTCCCATGTGATGGTACACGATCATATCATACCAGATACCAATACAAAATTACTGTACTGGATACGAATACCAAGGGCAATATGACTTCCCTTCTCCTTGGAACTTTTTTTATGTTGTAAAACATAAATAAGGACATCCCGCATTAGTACAGAATGGCTAGGTTGTTGAATTTTTTTGTAGAAACATTTTAACTTACTAGAATTAGTGGATGATATACTGGCATAGTCAGCAAGTTTGTGGGCCACATCTTGAATGGATGATACAACTAGCTTAGCATTTGTTACTATGTCTACTACCCCTTTCCAATCTTCCTTCTCTAGAATAGTCATCCTGAAGTACCATCCCATTTCTTAATTGCAATAAGCTCCCCGTAAAAAAAAATCAGCATTATTTCAGATGCATATAAAACTTACCAATCAGTCTCGATAATTTCATTGCGAAGCCTTGCCAAAAGCTGCGCTTAACCTAGGGATTATGTCATCCTGTACAAAGGATCAATATTTAGTACTTACAATTGCAGTACTTGGGTATCACATGTGAAAGAAAACTATAAACAAACTCTGATCAGTGTTTTACTGTATGTACGAAATCCAAAACCAGGTGGACTAGTTTTTAAATAAACTTCCATTTACACTCTTACATCATATCTTCAGTAATACACAAAAACAAAGTAAAAACGAGGAATGTTGAATCTTGGTTCTGGATTGGTGCTATTGCCTTGCCAATTATTGCGTCTCATCTTGCATCTTCTTGATTTTCATCAAGAATTGGAGGTCGTTCCTGATTGCGTCTGGGAGGGTTGACGGGTTGGCTATGGCTGGTCTCTCCAGTTTCGTGATGTTGTTTAGCAGCTAGCCCCTCCATCATCTCCATCATCTTGCTCATGCCGACCTTGAATTCTTCTTCAATTCGCTCCATTCTATCACTCAGCTCTCTTTGAGATGATTCAGACCTGGAGATTTTATCACTAATTACAGCCAGGTCGAGTTGACGCTGCTCCTCATCCCTTGAATTCGAATCTCGTGTCTTCCCCGCCATTGATGGGTTCTTGGAGTTCTTGCTGCGCTGCCTTCCCAGGGTTGCTTCAAACGAAGCTCTGATACCAATTGCTACGTCCAAGACGTAGCGAAGCAACAGAGATCGTGAATTGAACACAAGATCAAGCAATTCGATTCAATTTCAAAGAACTGAATCTAAGATGCAAGTAAACAGTAGAGAAAATGAATAGGTAGAAACCTAGAAAATCTTATTTTATTTCATATCCCGAGTACATACACTTCAAGGCCTTTTATAGGCGATGGTAGAGAAACAAGAATAACAGAAATTAGTTACTTATTCATTCTAATCCTGTCTTTATTACAAATCTGCCCTTAATTGGCTTAATTGGCTGATTTGGCGTAACAGTTGGGCCCCGCCTGCAGTGGTTCTTCTTTTAATCATATCTGCCCGAGCTCCCTTTAGCTCTGACCACCCAGCTCGTTTCTTCTTCTTTCCCTTCGCGACCTCCATCCAGGTCGAATCTGACCCATGTGCACCAGGGATGTGACATTCCCTTCCCCTTGAGAAATTGCTCGCCCTCGAGCTTAAGTTTCTTGTAGCCCCACCCTATTTCGAGGTTGCGTGACTCATTGGTGTGCTCAATTTCGTGTGAAATTATTTGTAATTCCAAATTCTGCCTCTCGTGCTTGACAGGTTGTAGTCCGGTCACCTCTAAGCTGAATAAACTGGAATTTGCATTTCTAGGATCGTTCGCCTTCAATTCTTCGTAAATGTCCTCGCACATTTTGGCATCTGCAAACTGACCTCCTGACACTAACTCAATTTTTTTACCCTCGTGTTTGATCTCACAGGTTCCTTTTTCAAAATCCATTGTTACGGGTCCAACCTTTCTCATCCAGCTGACTCCAAGCATTACATCGCACCCTTGTATATCTAATAACCTGAGATTAGCTATTGATTCATGTCCCTGTAGCTGAAATTTCAGATTATTACATACTGACTCCGATATCATCCGCCTACCATCTGCCAATTTAACCTTAAGATGCTTTGTTTTTGCAATAGGGAGCTTAAAGTGGTTAACAACTTCAGGGTGGATGAATGAATGAGAACTCCCACTGTCCAGTTGTGCTACTATGGGAAATTGACCAATTTTTCCTGCCGTATCACGTGACTGTTTTTTCCTGCTTTTTCTGCCGCATCACGCGAATAATACCTGATTAATTCGTAAAATTGGCGAATTTGACGAATTATTCGTGAATAGTTCGGGAAAGTTCATTCTGATTAATACGTTGATTCGTTCGTCTCAGGATTAAATACAAATTATTCGCAAATAATTTGCAAATCTTGTTACTGTCATATGGAGTTGGTTCAAGTTAATATTTCCTGATTCTTTGATGATTTGCAATGAAAGATATGCAAAGACTTGGAGCTGAGTCCAGAGCTGATATATCGTTCATAAATTAAACCACAATTGATTAAAAACATCATAGAAGAGACTAATAAGCCTTTAAAAAGAAAATTAAAACTTGGGGGATTCGGACCCTGCTACTTAAAAAAAAAAAAAAAATTGAATTTGCAGCCTGTAGGCAAGCAACTTTTGAATTTGAGTTAACCTGAGGGGCTTTCCACGACTAATACTTCAATTAAAAAATGACAGATGTTCCGGCGTTAGTGAAAAAGAGTCCATGATCTTTTGTGGCATCATATCGTATGGTAAATTATGTGTTTGAGTGTTAAATAGTAAATCATGTTTTTTTTAAAACCTTCGTAGAAGTTGCAAAGTCGTGAGGGGGAATCGAACTTCTTGATCTTTGGGTATCCAATAATCCTAGGACTTGTGTTAAATGTATGGTGAATGATGTGTTGAGCGTAAAAAAAGTTTGTTATCTGTGGCAATCCAATGTCAGTGAAAAAAGAGTTTGTTATCTTCTGCACCACATAGGGCTGCTCATGAGCCGAGTTGAGTCCGAGTGAGGACAACTTGGATTCAACTCGCGAACTCATGAGCCGAGTTGAGTCCGAGTTGCTAATCCAGTTCCGAGTCAGAAACTCCAATTTGGAATCAACTCGCGACTCATAATATAGTACATAGTGAGACAATCTAATTTAATTCTAACAAAAAAAATATTTTATAGTTTACCAAAATAATACACAATCAAAGACCGTACATAGTGAAACAATGACCAATACATAATTAAAAATTATGAAAATACCAAAATAGTACATAATTAAAAATTACCAATCAGATAAAGTCTAACAAAAACAATACAGAGTCTAATAAATTAACAAAACAAAAGAAATAGTGCATAATTTATCAAATTACCAAATATTGTGAGAAACAGGTATAAGATTTGGAGACGCAAAAATTAGGAATATATGGATTAGGGTTTGGTGTGAGTCCAACCAAGTTGATTCCGAACCGAGTTGGAGGTAACTTGGATTCGACTCATAAATCAACCGAGTCAGTTAACTCGAGTCAGTTTTGACTCGAATCAATTTCAACTCGAGTTATTAGCGAGTTGAATCCAAATTGATTCTGAACTGAGTTTCGAGTCATAAGCTTTTTGTGCACCTCTAGCACCACAGCATAGTAAATTATGTGTTGAAGTGGAAAAAAGGTGAATAATGTGTTGAAATGTAAAATAGTGAATTACGTTTTGAAATATATGGTGACTGTGTTGCAATATAAAAAAATAGTGAATTATCTGTGACATCCCAATGTCATTAAAAAAATGTTCGTAATTCACCATCGTATGGTGAATTATGTGTTGAATTGTAAAATTAGTTGCTTTGTCGTCCGGTACACAGATTATTGCCGACATTTTTATTAATATCCAAAGTTTAATACAAATTATTAATTATATCCAGAATCGGATCAATTATCGATATATACCCAAGCCGGCCATTATATGGCCGGCTATGTACCCTCCCTAAGCCGGCCAGAAAATGGCCAACTATGTACTTTTTTTTTTTTTTTAAACCGCATTATTTTTGTTTTAGGTGATTTCTATTAGAGTCAAATATTTCATTTCTGAGTTTCGTACAAAATAATAAAGTACACACAAAATGCAAATAGAGTCCACACAATTTTTACAACATGCATATAAATCACCTATTACTACCACGTCTAAATCCCCGAAGTAAACCACTTGCGAAAGATGACGTACGAGATGGCCTAGCAGGTGGCTCTGGTTGCTCACTAGATGGCCCGGCCTGGGCTCCAGATGGCGCTGCTTGGCTTGTAGATGGGCCGGCCTGGGCTGCAGATGGCCTTGCTTGGCTTGTAGATGCTCTTGTTGTGCGTCTAGTAGTGGACCTCCTCGGTTGGACAGATGGCTCCCCTTGCACCCCAACCGCCTCTCCTCCTATGTTAACCGCCTCTCCCATTGCTTCGGCATACATAGCAGCTGCATCTAAACGGCTCGTAGCTGTGCTACGCCGTGACCCTCCGGACCCACTTCCCGACGCCATTACTCGCTCATTTTCTGCTGCATTTGCTGCGTTTCTTGCCTCTGCATTTGCATGTGTTACTTAGTAAGTTGGTATAAATTGAAAAGAAAAATAATTTTGGATGAATGTTACATACCTCTTCATTGCCTATCGGAAGTGGAACGGCGAGGCTGATGCCCCCTTCGTCTACCTTCCATTTCATCCATCGTCATTACATGACGGATGTCTTTTCGCCTCCCCTTCCTAATCCAACCACTACTCGGAAGGATTCTGTCTCCAGGGTTAGGAGGCCAGTCTCCCATATTGCCAATTGGATTGAACACATGGTTCCAAGTACTCACAAGATAGGGTGTTTTATACCAGTCTGCAACAAAGTCGTCCTCTTGCCAGTTTCGATCACGGCAAACAGCTAAGACATGAGCGCACGGAATATAAGTTAACTGAATACCTCTGCAAGTGCATTCCATTTGTCTGTCGGGACCGCGCGTCACAATATACATGAACTCCCTGTGAGTGGGTTCCATGTTGCCCATGTCGCTACGGGTGCAAGAAACGTACTCATTTGGGGATGATACTTGGTACTGACCTTGGTCCTGCGTGTAACGCACCAATTTCATTTTTGAAGCTTTCCCCCAACGTTTTTTGATCTTTTGCAAAACCCGGTCAGAAAGAACCTGTCCCTTGTCTTGTAATTCCATTGCTCGCTGACGCCGCTCAACAAACCATCTGTTGCACGTGTAGAACGTATCCTCAACTACGGCACAAACAGGCAAGCTACGACTCGTTCGGAAGACATTGTTGAGTGACTCGGAGCCGTTTGTTGTCATGATACCAAACCGGTATCCTCCATCACAGGTTTGAAAAATTTTCTCATAATTGGACGGCTCCATCACATCATTAGGACGTACTTTGCCCACTCTCTTTAAATACGCATTGCACTTCGAATTTAGCTGCACAAAAACAAATGTGTTATTTCATTTTCATAAAATTCTTATAAGATAATTAAACGAAATGATATAAGTTAGACATACATGAGCAAACTCTTCGAACATCTCTTTCAATCTTCTCGGCTTCTTCCTCTTTGCTCCTTCCCTGAACCTCCATCCGTACCATCTGTCTCCTCCACAGTTCTTGACTAGGTTGTCAGCAACATGCTGCATACAATACCTGTGCACAAAAAGCTCGGGAGGCCATCCGTATTCAGCTGTCAGTGCAGCTTTGATCCCCTTGTGCTGGTCCGATATGACACATACAAATTTACACTGGCCGAGCACTTCATTCCTCAACCACTGCAAGAAAAAACCCCAATTCTCAGTATCCTCCTGCCGCACAATTGCAAATGCAATAGGCAACAATTGGTTCTCGGCATCGTAGCCGCAAGCTATCAAAAGCCTCCCCTCATATCTCCCAGACAAGAAGCAGGCATCGATGGTGATCACTGGTCTCAGGTACTGGAACGCCGCAATGCATGGACCAAACGCCCAGGCTACGGCTTCGAACTGGGCAACACCTGGCATGATTAGTCCTGTTTCCTTATTCCGTACCAGGCTGGTCAGAAATTGATGCGTCGAGCCGGGATTGTTGTAGCAAATTGCAAGCAACAGTGGTCTCAGCAAGCTGTATGAAACCTCCCAACTCCCAAATTGTCGGGCTATTGCCAGCTCACGGCCCCTCCACAGTCGGTTGTATTTAGGTGTCACATTGTCATACACAGACAAAACAATGTCTGCCACCATCCGGATGCTCATACACGGGTCCTTTTTAATGGCGTTCTCAATGACATCGGCAATGAGTGATGCCGTCAGACATTCGTGGTCGTTCCTCGTACTCTCAGTCCTACATGTGTGAGGCCTGTCTTGCTTAGTTATAACCCATGCGTCTCCACATCCCGTCGGCTTTGCCCTAAGCTCGTAACGGCAATCGGATCCTTGCACAACAGAGTAACCCGATCCCTGTCACTTTTCCAAGATCTGTGTTATGCGCAGAACGCAACGCAAGTTTCGGTACGCTTGAGAGCGTACCTTTTAAAACCACGTTAACACTCCACGAGTAAGGGATGCAAGTGCACAACCCCTATCGTGTAGTATAATCGGGTATCGATCATCAGGGACGGACAATTACTAGGTTAGAATCTACCTAACTCGATTAAAAACTAGAAGTGGAAAAGGTTTGGTTTGGTATTTAATTTCCTAAAGGGTCAAATCAAACAATTCAAACAGTTCAATTAGATGTAATAAAATGATTGGAAGAAATGTAAATTGTGTTTTGATTATGGATAAAAGGCGTTTCCAGGGTTTCAGACTTCATCTCTGATCTGCCTCTAGTGGTACGGCCCGTACCAAGTTGGTACGGCTTGGCCGTACTTCACTTGGTAAGGCAAGGCCGTACCACCCTGGTAAGACCCGTACTGGCTTCCCAGAACATAACCTACCAGTTCGAGTGAATGCATTCCTTTGCTGGTACCTTGTGCTAAACTCTTTAGAAAGGTTCAATAGACCATACCTAAGGTTCCTAACCCTCAACCATCGTTTGTTGGATCAAGATCTAGGTTGGAAGGCAATTGATTGCCTTTTAGGGTTTCTACACCCTAGTTGGTCGATTGGAGGTCTAAGGCACCCTCTAATCTGTCGATTAGAGGAGAATTCAACCTTTCGGCTTCAATTCGAACTATTCTACCCTAAGCATTTGATTTGGATGAAAGATTGAGATGATCACATGACCTTGATAGGTTCGATCTAAACCTAGAGGCACATCATACAACAATCACAGCAAGCAAAGCAAAAGATAACAAAGAAGATCACAATCAATCAAACTAAAGAGTTCATACAAGATACAAGTCAAAGAAAGTCAAAACAAATCAAGAATCGATCTCTAACCCTAGAAACTAAAAGAACTACTCACAGCACATAATCAGATCTAAAAATACAATAAAAGGGAGAGAGATAGCCATGGATCGAAGGGATCGAGAGGAGGAAGCTAGATCCGTCGAGTTTCGCCTCTTTCCTCTTCCTTCCTTCTTGCTCCTAGCTCCTTAGCTCTCTTTCTCTCTCTTACTGTGCTCTCAAATGGATCTGGAATGGAATAGATATCGAAATTGGAGAGTTCCCCGCTTTAAATAGCCTCTGCCAAAATTTGAATCTGTCAGGCCGCCTTTAAGTACGGCCCGTACCAAATTGGTACGGCCTGGCCGTACCAGGCGTGATGAGCTGAAAACGGCTAAGTCTGGTGAGACCCGTACCAAACCTGGTAAGGGCCGTACCTCATCATCCAAATGGCTAAGTCTGGTAAGACCCGTACCAAGCCTGGTAAGGGCCGTACCTCATCATCTGAATCGCCGTTTCTTCGTGTGTTTTGCTCCAAACCTGCAGAAAACAAACAAACACTCAGCAGTACCAAATTCTAAACATATATCGATGAAATGCACATGATTCTGGTGAATTAGGGCACGAATCTGGTACTAAAACAGGCCTAAAATAGACTAAATATGCGAGGTATCAAATTCCCCCAAGCTGAACCTTTGCTTGTCCTCAAGCAAAAAGTTTCAAACTCGGGTAAAAGTGCTGGACAACTAAATCTAAATGCGGATACAAGTCTAAATGTGAAAACCTACGTGAGTCTGCTATAATCAAGAATTTCTAGAATCGATTCGGTTGCAATTCAAACATCCCTTTATAAACCTTGATTCACTCCACCAATTAGTCAATTGAACTTCTTATTTTGAGATGCTTCTAACAATGGAAAGATTAATTACTTAGGTTTGATCGAAACAATTTCATTCTTTTTCCGAGTTAGTGTTTTTATTCAAGGTGATTTTTCTTTTCATTTGCCCTCCCCCAAGCTTGAATCAAGCTTAAGGGTAAGAAAGTTGCGAACGAAGTGTGTTGGTATGAGCAAAATTTTCTTTCTTTACTTCTAATTGGGAGACGAGCTCAAAGGCGCCCATTCGAGGCTTATTGCCAGTACTCTTATTTTCTCCATCTTTTCTCTTTTGTTTTCTTGTTTTCTCTTTTTTTTTATTTTTATTTTTCTTTTCTTTTTGGTTTGCTCATACCATGAATACACACATCTATTGGTATTCATTCATACCAATGGATATTCCAAACTTTCTTAATTTGAAAATCCCAATTCCTAAAGGCACAGTTCAGTTTTTTCGAATAATCTCGTTCGATTCAATTCTAAGTTTGTTTCATCTTTTCCATTATTAAAAACATCTCAACCTAAGTAGTTCAGTATCCAATTGTGGGTTAGTTCCAATTCACTCAGGTCTATCCTAATCACAACTAAATTGTTTCAAAGTTATTCTCAATTCTAGCAAATCACGCAAATCTTCACCTAACAATGCACGAAAATACGAAAAAATGCAAGAAAAATAACGGTAAAGTAAACATGACCTACATGCAAATGACATCCCCCCAAGCTTAGCCTGAGCATTGTCCTCAATGCTTCAAGACTATGAGATAAAAGAGATAAAAGAAGCTCGGGGAAAAGAGAGCGAACCTGATCAGCCCTCGGGGTGGTCATACCAGAGCCAGTCGCTAAATCGCTCCTCTATCCCAGTGACTCGCTGCGTGAGATCCTGAAGTGTGGCGCCCTGCGCACGGAGTGTGGCGCCCTGCTCACGGAGTATGGCGCCCTGCTCGTATAGTGCAATACCCTGCTCCTGACGCATGCCGTACATCAGGTGGTAGACATCCTGGATGGTGGGCTCAGTGACAGGAGGGGGATACACTGGTCGACTGTAGGAGGTGGAGGGGCCGGCAGCGAAGGTGGAGGTGGATGGGTCGGTCTGGTACGTGGTGGGGCCAGCTCCAAAGAGTGAGGTACCTGCACCAAAGGGGGAAGGATGTACCTGCTCGGAGAAGGGGGGAGCCTGGCTTGGGAATGGGTGCACATGAGGAGAGAGAGGATGCGTCCGCTCATGCTGAGCCTGGAGTGGAGAGGTGGTGGCATCAATCATATCCTCATCGCCCTGCGGTGGTGGTGGAGGAGGTGGAGGTGGGGGAGGTGGGACCTCAGGGGCAGGCTGCACGCGGGGCGGACGGCGAAATAACCAAGTGCTCCGGTCAGTGAAGGAGAGAGTGACCGGGAAAGGCATGATATAGATGGTGTGCTGGTCAGGCATGCGCCAAGCCCAAGCACCACGCCCATCGCGGCCTGCTGCCTGCTCGATGAACTTGTAGGTGCAGAACTGAGAGAGAGAGAGAGAGATCGGGAGCTCCTGCACTCCTCGTCGCCGATAATCTGGAGGTGTAAGCGCTCGGCGATCAGAGTGACATAGGCCGAGATGTAGACAACGCCACCCGGCTTGGGCTGCCTCTGGATGTCGATCCAGTGGTGGATCATGGCGAGCATCAGATCGGGCCGCTCGAGAGAGCTGTCGGGGCGCAGCATATGATCCACCAGCTGCAGATCCTCAACATTGGCGCGGGCGAACGTCTCGCCACGCGCAAAGATGGTGCAACCGAGGATACGCAGCAGGACCCGGATGACTGGATGTGGGACATTGAGCTGCTTGTACTCCTTGTTGAAAGCTGACCCGGCAGGGGCGCCAGAGATCAGCGCCCAGAAGCTGTCGCGCTCCAAGTCCCCAGAGAAAGAGAGGGAGTCAGTAGTTGGGTTCGGCGCAAAGCCAAACCACTCCCTCAAGTCAGACAGCCATACTCGGTGGGTCTCACTCAGCATGCGGAACCTGATGAACGGGTTGTCGTTCCGCGAGTACTTGAGCTCCAGAGAGGAAAGAAACTCCATGGTGAGATTCTTGTAACCCCTCTGGGCGATCATCCAGAAGGCTGGAGTGATCCCGATCCGGGTGGTGATGCGGCGGAACTCATCCTCCAGTCCCAGCGTCTGAAGAGCGGAGAAATCAACAATCCTCGTGTTGTTGATCTTCTTCTTCAGCAGATGTTCGAAGTTCTTGAGCTGCCGACGGGTCGTAATGAGGAAGTATCGCTCGGCGTATGCGTCGGCACGCTGGGTGGCATCAGAGAGGGCCGTATCGGTGCCCATGGAGTCAGAGGCGTGGTCAGAGCTGGGGTCGGAGCTGTGGTCGGAGCCGGGAATGGAGCCCTGGGCGGAGGCCTGGTCAGAGGCCTCGTCAGAGCCCTGGTCCTGGTCTCCAGATGGATGGTAGGATGGGCTCTCCTGTGGGCTCCGATAGCCTGACTGATGCCCACTGGAGGTGGTCTCTCCCTCGTAGTAAATGGGATCGACAGCGTCCCGAAGGGAAGTACTCTAGCGAGACCCAGACCTGGCTACACTCTCCCGGGAGTGGCGAGATGCTCTCGAACCACTCCTAGACGCACTCCGGTGGGAGTGATGAGAAGACGTAGGTGCAGTAGCAGGAGGGACGTCGGCTGTCGGGCCAGTGGCGGAAGGAATGGAGGTGTCGTCAGAGGGTGCGGCGGAGCGAGAGGAATGTCGACTCATCTCTCTCAGACGTTTGTGGCGTTGGGTGGTAAGGGTCCGACTGGGTAGGTACGGCTTGGTCTGACCTAGTTGGTACGGCCTGGTCTGACCTAGTTGGTACGGCCTGTCCTGACCAAGGTAGGGCCTAGCCGCACAGGATGGTACGGGCCGTACCTAACTTAGGGTTTTGGTGTTGGCTGGTAAGGGCCGCACCAACTGGTACCAGTGAACAGAAATTGGAATTTTTGCAACCAAGTAACTCCTAAACCAGTACAAGGATGTTACACAACACAGAACTGGGCTGGTAAGGATTAATTGGTACAAACTGGTACAGGTTTGGTGTCAGTTCAGAGAGACTGGTACGGGCCGTACCTACTTGGTACGGGTGGGCCGTACCAAGCTAGGGTTTGGACTAGAAACGGGCAGAACCAAGCAAGGAAGAGAGGAATGGAAGAAAAATGGAGAACAAGTACCAACCTAAAGAAGTAGTGCGTGTCGGACCGGTGAGGAGGTGCGGGTCGGACCAAGTGGGGTGGTGCGGGTCGGACTGAAGAGGGTCGGACCGAAGGGAGTGCTGGTGGTGCGCCGCTCCTTGTGCTCGGTTAGGGTGGAAGAGGAGGTAGAAGGGGTGTAGAATGGAGAGAAAATGGAGAAGGAGGGAAGAGAGAGAAGAGAAAGTGAGGGAGGTGCGGCTGGGAGAGAAGGGGTGCGGGTTCGGGGTTTAAAAAGGAAAAATGCAGGCAGTTATGGCGTCGGTTCGCGTCTCTGACCTAGGTACGGCCTGGCCGTACCAAATTGGTACGGGCCGTACCAACCTTTCAATTTTCAGGCCGTACCAATGTGGTATGGCCTAGCCGCACCAACCTCAAATTGTCGTGGTTTCTCTCTTTCTTGACTTCTCAAGCCGCTCGTGATACAATGCAGGAGAATGAATGCATGTCTATCTGTTCCTAAGATGCAAAACAGGTAAAAATGGCTTGGGCTGCCTCCCAAGGAGCGCTCGTTTTAGGTCTCGAGCTCGACCTTCTCTCTTCAGGCTTTGGTTGGAGATGGATCAGGTGGCATTGGGGGGAGTACCCACCTCTGAGGTCCACGAATCACTCGATCAAACTCTTGCATCAGATGAATCCGCAAGATTTCTTTCAAGTCCTTGATCGAGCACCTGATCGCGCGTTTGTGAGCTTTCAATTTCTCCAAGAGTGTAGCAGTCCGATCAGGTTGAAAATCTGCACTTATGATCACGAGACAAGATCTTTCTGGATCGAAGAACTCGTATCTGAGATTGGTTGGAAGAAGTTTGAGTTCGGGAGTCGGATGCTCAATCTGATCATTGACACGAGTCGCATCCGGGTGATCTGACTCGTGTGTTGTCGAGACGTCGGTCTTGGCAAGCTCCCCTTCAGTCCTCGTCTCATAGTGTGATGTACGGTCCTCGCGTGATCCATCCGACTCGCATCGGAGATCTTCCAGATCCTCAGGAATCGCATCTGCTGCACAGATTGACTCGCTCGCCTCGCTTGGCAAGAGGAATTCAGCGTCTTGGCGCAGCGAGTTGTTGACTTGTTCAAGGAAGTAGTCCTCGGCCAGATCAGCCAAGCACTCCTCTATCCCGTCAACCCGGAAGCATGTCTCAGAGCGTGACGGATATTTCATGGCGCGATCGATTTGGAACTTCACCTTCTCCCCTCCAAAGTTCAAAGTCAGGATGCCTTGCTTCACGTCAATTATCGCGCCAGCTGTGCTCAGAAAAGGTCGCCCCAGGATGATTGGGACTTCCTTATCTTCCTCCATCTCCATGACGACGAAATCGACGGGCACGAAGAACTTCCCGACTTGAACTGGCACATCCTCCACCACACCAAGTGGAAATCGGACTGAAGAATCAGCCAACTGCAGTGTCATCCTTGTGGGCTTGAGCTCCCCCACTCCTATGCGATCATAGATGGTGCGTGGCATGAGACTCACGCTCGCTCCTAGATCACACAGGGCTTTCTTAATTGTTGCCTTCCCAATGGTGCATGGAATGGAAAACTTTCCAGGATCGTCCAATTTGGGGGGTAGCTTGCTTTTCAAGATTGCGCTGCACTGCTCCGTTAGCTTGACTGTCGCGTGCCCCTCTAAGCTTCTCTTGTTGGAAAGGATGTCCTTCAGAAACTTGGCATAGGTGGGCATTTGGGTCAGAGCGTCGGCGAAAGGGATGGTGATGTGCAGCTGCTTGATGACATTTGCGAAGTTAGCGAATTGCTCGTTCAGTCTCGTCTCAGCTAATCTCTGGGGGAATGGAACAGGTGGCCGGTATGGAGGTGGTTTCTCGGCATCCTTCTTTTTCTGACGTCCTGACGCTTCGGATGGAGGTTGTGCAGGTCTTGCCGAGCTGGTGCAGTCTGCACTCGCTTGAGGTTGGATGACCTCAGCTCGTTCTGGATTAACCTCCTTCAGTGGAATTGACACAGGGGTCGGGGTCACGTCAGGTGTCGCGTCAAGGATCGGATCAACTGTGCCCTCACTTGGCATTGGTGGCTCGTCGTATTGGGTCCCACTTCTCAGAGTGATCGCCTTAACCTCTTCTCTTGGATTCGGTTCGGGTTGAGCTGGAAGCTTCCCGGGTCGAGAATGGCTTGAGGTGACCATCTGGCTCAGCTGCTCCAGCAACTTGCTTTGGGCAGCCATTTGAGTGGTCATGCTCTGCATCTGCTCCCACATCATTTGATTCATCTTGCCCTGCTCGTGAGTGAAGTCGTTCACATCGGCAGGCGCATTCGACTTTGAGGGGTCAGAGGGAGCTGCTCGGTTGCCTTGATTGGGAAAGGAAGCGTTCTGGTAGAAGTTCCTGTTGCCATTGTTGTTGCTGTTGCTGCTCGAAGCTTGGGTTCTCCAATCGTTGTTGTTCGGAGGGGGGTAGTTTCCAGTGTTGTTCGTCCGATTGTTCCAGTTGTTGTTGTTGTACTGCGGCCTCTGGAAGCTGTTGTTGTGAAAGGGCGGTCTGAACGAAGAGTTGTTGAAAGGCGCAGGGTTGTTCTGGTTCGGCCTCCAGTGCTGCTGCTCAACCGGATCCTTGGAGTAGGACCGGCTGAAGGGAGGTCGTGGGAAGAAGGAAGGCTCGTTGTTCAGAGAGTTGACCTGCTCACTCTCCTCGTCTTGTTGCACCAGCGGGCATTGCTCGTATGCGTGCCTCTCGTCTCCGCACATGACGCAGACTTGAGGTTGCTGTTCGACTGCCTTGACACTGAGCTTGTCCATCGCCCGCTGCATGGCGTCCATCTTGGCGGTGAGAGCTGTGATGTGATCGAGCTCGTACTTGCCTCCTCCTTGGCTACCTCCTTGGCCTCCTCGTGGGCGTGACGTGTCGCGGCCGGACCACTGCTGGTTCTGCGCCATGTCGTCTATCAAGCTCATAGCCTCTAAAGGCTCCCTTGACATCAACGCGCCTCCCGCAACAGCGTCCACGTAAGCACGAGTGCTCTCATTCAGGCCGTCGTAAAACGTTTGAATTAAAAGCCAATCGGGTAAACCGTGGTGGGGACAGCAGTACTGCAATTCTCTAAACCTTTCCCACACTTCATTCAGGGGTTCATCAAAAATCTGCCTAAAACTGGTCAGGTCTTGTCTTACCTTGGCTGTCCTCTTGTGAGGGAAAAATCTGGTCAAAAACAATTTGGACAAATCCCTCCAAGTCCTAACAGAGTCCCTAGGTAAAGATTCCAACCATTTTTTGGCCTTATCCCTAAGCGTGAAAGGAAATAAAGCAAGCTTTGTATAATCAGCATTCTCACTGTTGGTCTTGATGGTCGTGATGCACTCGAGGAAGATCTGGAGATGAGCGTGCGGGTCCTCGTGGTCAAGTCCGTGAAAGCTGTTCTGTTGCACCATATTGACAACCCCCGGATTGAAGTTCGGTTGCTGTCCTGGAATGTGTGGCAGTCGAATCGCACCTCGCGCATCTCCAGCTCTCGGCACGTTGTATTCTCGCAGCGTCCGAGGCATGAAACCATCAGCTTCGTCGTCAGTCATGCGGCCTTCTTCTTCTTCGCGCCTTTGTCGATCTCTTTCCCTGGCCTCTGCCTCCATTCTGAGTCGGGCTTCGTGGTCTGCCTCAGCCATCTCTTCAGGTACGGGTGTCTTGGTACGGGTCGGACCAGATTCGGTACGGGTCGGACCAGATTGGTGCGGCCTGGCCGTGCCTGAATTGGTACGGGCCGTACCAGGGGGTGGCTGAGCAGTCTCGGCTGAGTCTGGAGGAGTTTGGTCGAACAGGGGCCCCTTGCTTCTCAGATTATATTTCAACCTGTATTTTCCTGCAGGGGGGGTTCAAAAGCCAGTTTTTAGTGATTTTGAATAAGAAAAAGCAAGAAAGATACAAGATAAAATCTAGATTAACTAAGTAAGGTAAAATCTAACTAGGCAATTGGTTACCGTCCCCGGCAACGGCGCCAAAAACTTGTTATGCGCAGAACGCAACGCAAGTTTCGGTACGCTTGAGAGCGTACCTTTTAAAACCACGTTAACACTCCACGAGTAAGGGATGCAAGTGCACAACCCCTATCGTGTAGTATAATCGGGTATCGATCCTCAGGGACGGTACAATTACTAGGTTAGAATCTACCTAACTCGATTAAAAACTAGAAGTGGAAAAGGTTTGGTTTGGTATTTAATTTCCTAAAGGGTCAATCAAGCAATTCAAACAGTTCAATTAGATGTAATAAAATGATTGGAAGAAATGTAAATTGTGTTTTGATTATGGATAAAAGGCGTTTCCAGGGTTTCAGACTTCATCTCTGATCTGCCTCTAGTGGTACGGCCCGTACCAAGTTGGTACGGCTTGGCCGTACTTCACTTGGTAAGGCAAGGCCTGTACCACCCTGGTAAGACCCGTACTGGCTTCCCAGAACAGAACCTACCAGTTCGAGTGAATGCATTCCTTTGCTGGTACCTTGTGCTAAACTCTTTAGAAAGGTTCAATAGACCATACCTAAGGTTCCTAACCCTCAACCATCGTTTGTTGGATCAAGATCTAGGTTGGAAGGCAATTGATTGCCTTTTAGGGTTTCTACACCCTAGTTGGTCGATTGGAGGTCTAAGGCACCCTCTAATCTGTCGATTAGAGGAGAATTCAACCTTTCGGCTTCAATTCGAACTATTCTACCCTAAGCATTTGATTTGGATGAAAGATTGAGATGATCACATGACCTTGATAGGTTCGATCTAAACCTAGAGGCACATCATACAACAATCACAGCAAGCAAAGCAAAAGATAACAAAGAAGATCACAATCAATCAAACTAAAGAGTTCATACAAGATACAAGTCAAAGAAAGTCAAAACAAATCAAGAATCGATCTCTAACCCTAGAAACTAAAAGAACTACTCACAGCACATAATCAGATCTAAAAATACAATAAAAGGGAGAGAGATAGCCATGGATCGAAGGGATCGAGAGGAGGAAGCTAGATCCGTCGAGTTTCGCCTCTTTCCTCTTCCTTCCTTCTTGCTCCTAGCTCCTTAGCTCTCTTTCTCTCTCTTACTGTGCTCTCAAATGGATCTGGAATGGAATAGATATCGAAATTGGAGAGTTCCCCGCTTTAAATAGCCTCTGCCAAAATTTGAATCTGTCAGGCCGCCTTTAAGTACGGCCCGTACCAAATTGGTACGGCCTGGCCGTACCAGGCGTGATGAGCTAAAAACGGCTAAGTCTGGTGAGACCCGTACCAAACCTGGTAAGGGCCGTACCTCATCATCCAAATGGCTAAGTCTGGTAAGACCCGTACCAAGCCTGGTAAGGGCCGTACCTCATCATCTGAATCGCCGTTTCTTCGTGTGTTTTGCTCCAAACCTGCAGAAAACAAACAAACACTCAGCAGTACCGAATTCTAAACATATATCGATGAAATGCACATGATTCTGGTGAATTAGGGCACGAATCTGGTACTAAAACAGGCCTAAAATAGACTAAATATGCGAGGTATCAATCTGAACTCCTGATTCTTAGTTATATGGTGCTCTCTGATCTTCTTCATTAGGTCTTCTTTGCTTTTAAAATATTGGTTTGCTTTCAGCTCACCTTTGTACTCAATCCGTTGCCTATAATAACCAATATCTGCTTCTCTAAACTCTGAAACATCATTGAGGTCTGGGAACGGGTGCGTATCAGTCCGGCCACTAAGCGGCCCCCCCTCATAAGTATGCCTTTCAGCTGTTTCAACCGGCCCGTCTTCATCGCAACCTTCCACGTGATCTGAATCCCCCTACATTTCTCCATCAAATTCATCCCCGCTGACCAGATCGTCCTCCGGTATTTCATTAATATCTTCAAAGTCCGGGCAGCTTGCATCGTCTACTGGTGCAGGTCTGGGGTAAGGTGATACTGGAGGTAACGGTAAAGGAGTGGCATTTACGGATCTAGGTGGGGTTGAAACTGAGTGTCTTGGTCTGCCTCGATTGTGTCTAGGTGGGGATGCAACTGAGTGTCTTCGTTGAGGTGCTGGTGGAGTGACGTAGCTGTAGGGTTCTGGGTCAGGTTCGTTGAGGAGTAAGGTGGAGTCACGTCTGTAGGTTTCTGGTTGTGGGGTATAATGTGGTGCCGCTGACCCAGAGCCCGAACTTCCAACCCCGGGCTCTACCGGAACTCTTCTAGCAAATATTTCTATTAGAAAATTCCCTTCTGACCTCAAATAACCATACATGCCTCTCCACGTACTCTCATCTACCAGTTTCGCAACCATAAATTTTCCGCTGGAGGGATGGCAATATCGGGTTGCCAATTCTAGGTCGCACCTTTCTGGGTTGTAACCGGTGTGTGTGTGTAAACTATGGATTTCAGGTCTAAAAGTGAGATGTCATCTGGAATCATTAATGAATGAGTTGCACCTTTGTTGTAATACGCCCCTTGTGCACTATTAAGCATCTTTCCACCATAGTGTAATGAAATAAAGGCCATGATAAACAAACTACATTTTAGAAAATGGTAAACAATTGTCAGGTTACTAAACGGTAAACATTTGTCAGGTAACTAAATAGTACAATTGACTGGTAAACAATTAAGTAAATGGTAAACAATTAAGTAAATGGTAAACAATTAAGTAAATAGTAAACAATTAAGTAAATGGTAAACAATTAAGTAAATAGTAAACAATTGTAAAGAATTAAGTAAATAGTAAACAATTAAGTAAATGGTAAAGAATTAAGTAAATGGTAAACAATTAAGTAAATGGTAAACAATTAAGTAAATGGTAAACAATTAAGTAAATGGTAAACAATTAAGTAAATAGTAAACAATTAACTAAATGGTAAACAATTAACTAAATAGTAAACAATTGTAAAGAATTAAGTAAATGGTAAAGAATTAAGTAAATGGTAAACAATTAAGTAAATGGTAAACAATTAAGTAAATGGTAAACAATTAACTAAATGGTAAACAATTAACTAAATAGTAAACAATTAACTAAATAGTAAACAATTAACTAAATAGTAAACAATTAACTAAATAGTAAACAATTAACTAATTAATTAATATATAAAATAAAACATAATAAAAAAATAATAAAAAAAAAAAAATTTACCTCAACAGTAGCGATGCTGCCTCGGGATGTGTGAAGAACTGAAGGGGAGGGGGTGGTATTTTATAGAGTTTTTGGCGTTTAAAAAAAAAAAAAAAAAGGTACATAGCCGGCCATAAAATGGCCGGCTTAAGGAGGGTACATAGCCGGCCATAAAATGGCCGGCTTGGGTATATATCGATAATTGGTCCGATTCTGGGTATAATTAATAATTTGTATTAAACTTTGGATATTAATAAAAATGTCGGAGATTATTGCATAGATAACTGTTTGAATGTGTTTCAAATTTATATGAGGACCATGTTAAGTTCTGTAATAACAGAAATATTTTTGTTAATATGCATAAAGACACTCTTTAGTTATGTAATCGAAAACTTACTGATAAGTTATATTTCTAATCTCTGGGAGTTCGTATCTTCTGCTACATATGCACAATATGAATTTTTTTTTTATAACGTTCGTAAATCACTAGCAAATATGTCTTATATTTAACATATTTATACTCTTCTCCATAATTTATTTAATTTTTCGTTAGGGTACCAAAAAATTTGTATTTTGTTTCCGTTAGTTAGTAATAATCTAGAAGTCAATAATACGATAATAAAATCATAAAGCTTTGTTCATGAATTGAATGATTAATAAAATGTCATTTTGTTTCCTTGAGTATTATTGAATTTATGAATCATTTCGAGTTAATGACTGGAATTGTGAAACTTCATAATACAGATGATATATACTCTAAAAGGTCACTGACCGAGGTAATTAGCAGGAACACTAATTACCGCTACAAGGTTAGTATGTGGATTAAAAGATGGTCAAGTTTTACAGACCATAGACACAGAGTTGTCATTTTAATCACATAGATACATGTTCCAGGAACATGGTATTTGACAGACCCCGAATGAAACATTATACGGAATTGTGTTCGTGTCATTAATGCTTTCATTCAGTGTTAAGTTCTACAGTATGAGGTATTCATCTTTCCTAACTAAGAGATGTGTATGTGTGATTGTTACCTAACACTATCTGTAAAAAGTAGCTATAACGGTAGCTCTTCGGTATACATAACTTAGCTTGGGTAGTGATGGTCTACCAAAAGTACTATTGTCCCTCGTATTTATTATACGAGTTATAGTGTCACTGGGCCCCTTAATAGAGTAAGAATATCTGCTAGCAGTATGAATACAAGAGTAATCATATTTGATAATCTGCTCAAAATCAAGAAAAGATTAATTTGCAAGGATGACACAAACCTACCTTGAAATTAATCTGACAGCTATGAGACAAAAGAATTAAACACGAGTAAAAAGGTTTACTGGATCGTGATATTGTACTGTACATCATCATCTGTGTAATTGGATGGTCATGATGCGTTTTGCCAGATGCCTCTCATGATTATAGAAGTTAAAACGGTTTTAATTCTATTTACCAACATAACACAGATCCTATCGGGTCACACCTATAGGAGTTAATCGGAGAATCTTATTGATTGATTATAAATTGATTATGATCAATAATAAGATGGTTTATAATTAATTATACTTGATATAATTATATTATAAATGTCATGTAAAAATGACAAGCAAAAACATTGGTTAATTTATAAACGTGTATGACACGTTATATAAAAGTTAACCGGTTAATTCATAAACGTGCAGGACACGTTGTATAAATTACCGAAATCAACAACCACAAGAAATGTAATTATTCAGAATAATTATATGGATATTAATTGTGTTCGGGGCGAGGACATTCTGGTCTTTTCAGATTTGTCCTTATCCGCATGACACGTCACCGATCCTATCCACATGACACCTCATCCCTAGGTGGCATGCCTTGTCATAGGGGTATTTTGGCCTTTTCACAATATTTCAAAGGCTATAAATAGAGGGGTAGGGGTAGAGAGAAATATAGAAATCAGATTCGACTCGATTCGATTCGGTTATAATATTTTCTCTCCCAAATAGTGTTGCGGTTTAAACGAAAGTTATACGTATCTGATACGTATTATCTTTCGAGTTGTTGAATAGTGTTTGCGGGATTTCGGTGAATAGTGTTTTCTCGAAAGTCGCGGTATTTCTGTTTTGCTTATTAGTAAAATCAGAATAACTGTCGGTTGGGAATTCTGCTATTTCGTCTTTTTCCTGTGAATAGTGTTTTTACGTAATACCGCGGTTTACGGTATTTCTGGCAAAAGAAATAAACCGCTCTCTGGTTAGTCCTAGTGGATAACCTATAGAGGCACCATATGTTTGGTGCTCCGAGAGAAGTCATTGCTCCGAAAGAAGTCATTACTCAGATCCGGTCTTCTCGCTCGGTCTGCATTTCAATTTTAATTTGGAAACAAGGTATAAATATTATATAAATTTATTTACTTGGTAAATAGATTTAAGTTTTAGAAATCAATTACGGGAATAGATCCTTAAAGAATTAAAAGAACGATACCATCTTTTAATCCTTAGCTTGAGATAGACGTAGAAATTTTTGTTCTACGGTCTTTCCGCAGCTTGAGCCTAAAAGTTAATCAACGAGTTTGAACAGTCAAAACCCGGGTTTGAACAGTCAAAACCCTACAGTTTCAACAATGAACAAGTCTGTTAAATGATTTCTTCTTTCTTTCAATTGAAAAAATTCTGAAAGAAAAAAAGGTACACGGCTTTTAGTTGTTTCATTTTGACTGAAAAGGTCCAAACAAATGTATTATATAACCTAATTCATTTTTTTTTTATATAGTACATTTTTTTTTCTATGTTTTATCGAATCAGTGTTCCTTATAAGAAACAATACTTACGTAAATTTTCTGAAAAATTAGAAACTATAGAAAAAGAAAGTTGCCTATCTGCAAATTTTGACCCAAACAGATAAATTTGAATTTCTTTTAATATTACATATATTGTTATGAAATCATGTTAAAAAAGGCACTTCTATATGTTTTTTTCCGAAAATAAATCTGTTGTTGGAATAACAGGTTTAACCGTTCAAATTTTTTCATACGCGAATCTCAATGAGAATCAACAGTTGATATCAGAATAACATGTTCCTGTTATTAACAGCAGATTTATTTCCGTTTTTCCACATTGTCATATGTCATATTATAGAATAAACAAAATATTGAATTGGTTGATTTTGAAATAGAAAAATACCGGGTCTACAAAATTTTGAATTGGTCGAAAGTGAAGAAGATATTTTTTTTTATGTTGCTCAAATATTGAAGAATAAAATAATGTCTACCCCCGCTTAATTTTTAAGGGATATCTGCAATATTTCTGAAAATTGCTGATTATTTCATATCTCTATCGAATCATTTTGTAAACGTAGATTGTATAAATAAATATATGAAAATTGTTTATTTAATATACTCTTCTTATATGTTCTGACTTTATTATTAAAATAAAATTAGTTGTTGAATGATCAACTTAATGGATTACAATGCAAGACTTTATTCCTTATTTATATGATTGTGTATACATGATTTGCCACAAGTTTTTTTTTTTAAATGAGTAATGGTGGTCAAGCCATTCAAGACTCTTTATTTCAACCTTTGTAATAAAAGATTTGATTTGCCACAAGTTTGAATCTAGTTAAAAAGCACTGGAATGCAACAATGCAATTAATATATATAACGACTTTGAATGCATCGAAATACGCCGTTATGTACCAATCACAAGTAGGACTCTTTCAGGGATGAAATAAAAAAATTTAAATGAGAGAGACTGAAACGTAAAATATATAATGTATAACACCTAGGAGGTAAATACAAGTCTCTTATAAATGGTAATTCCTATACAAGTCAAGCATCCCTAGTTTAGTATTAGATCTACCCTGACCTCTTAAAAATGGTAATTCCTTTATTTGAAATTTTGCAAGCTCTGACGTTGCTGAAAGTTTATTTAATTTATTTCTTATTTGGTATTATTTTTTTGAGAAAGGAACGAGGGTCAAGCCTTCCTTTCATTGATATTTTATTTGATATTATGGGAGCGTAATGAAGATGGATGTGATTTAGAGATTTTAGGGTGCTGGAGAAGTATCTGATAATCTTTAGAGCGGATTAGTTGTGATTAATTTGATTTAGTTAAAGCAGATACAACAGAGAAATGAGGGTGAGAATATCAAAATTAAATGAGCAAGAAAATTATCTTCAGGAGCTAAAAAAGAAAATATCTCGAATACCGTGTCCACTTAAGAGCAAATGGACAAATCCAAGCGCATACAATCTTGACTCTAAAAAGAAATATTGACCCAAACTTTGTCAGTTCCTGTCCACTTGACAAAATTATCTTCAGGAACTAAAAAAGAAAATATCTCAAATACCGTGTCCTATAATTTTTTCTCCGAATTGTCAACAATGATGACTATCTTTATCAAGCTTCTTCCATCTGAGTTGATTTTTCTACACCATTTTCAGGGAGAAAGAAGAGAGGTAGATAAAAGAGAGGTACATCCATCCGAAGTATTCTCTGTATTCACAACAGAGAGAAAGCAGAGCTGCATAGAGACCACAGATAGGTACGGGCTTTTTATATTGACCTCATCTCATTTCTGCACTTTTGTTCTTCTAATGAATTAACTGGTATATTTGAAAGAACCTTTATCCATGAACATTTATTACTTTCAAGGTTAAATTTCTCATGAAATTTATTCGATGACATATTTTTTTGAGAAAACAATAGGGGTCTAGCCCCCATTTCATTAACCTTGGTTGGTTACATGGTTTTTGAGTTTCTGAGTAGAAAGCCTGATATTTCCATGGACATATTAATTAGGACAACAAAGCATATCTAACATGGTTTATTTTTTTGAGAAAGAAAGAGGTATCCCAAATAGGGATACCTGGCTCTATTCATTCGTAGAAACAAGTTTACACAAATACATAGTCATGCATCAACCAAAACGGTAATGAAAGGAAAGAAAAAGAAATATTATCCCATACACCGCGGCTAATGAGGTCCTCTGTTATTCCAAGGGATAACATGAACCTGTTATTCCCATCCCAAAAGTTCAAATTTTTCAATACGCAAATCTTAACGAAAAAAAAATTTCATGTGCGAATATCAAGGAAAATCAACGGTAGGGATGAGAATAACAGGTTCCTCATTGGTCCACTCAACAGCCTTATTTGCCAGTACCAGTCTTACCAGGTTAAAAGCTGGTACTAGTTACCACAGGTCCACACTGTAGTTAGCTTTAACAACAAAAAAACACTAAACCGTACCAGTACAACACCTAATTGGTTTGTTACAATACAGACCCCCTTAACTATCTTTTCTGTAATAAGAAATTAAACGGTCTACTTGGTGCTAATTGCAGTTACTTGGCAGTCTGCAACTTGGAAAGGACAAATTCTACTATCTTAGCTTCATATGGATTCAAAAGAGGTTTGGCATGCCCTAGATACATCGAGTGCACCGCAAGCCGTTTTTGAATGTTACCAGACAATACCTCCAACTTTTCCGAGTGACAACCAAAACCAGAATGCCACACCAAATCCTTCGATAAGCAAAGATACAAATTGCCAAGATGTATGTGATCTCACGTCCAATGCAGTAATCAACTACATAGGCCAAATTTTGTTAGAAGAAGATATAGATGATGAGATAGGCATTTATGAAGAAGAGGCAGCTATTCGAAAAACTGAGAAATCTTTCTATGATCTCCTTGAAAATGAGTACCCACTTTCACCTACCTTGATTGAATTCCATCGGCCTCAAAATGATAGTAATACAAATAGTGGTTCTAGTAGTACTATTAAAAGTGTCTCGAAAAATGATGTGCCACCATACAATGTATCTGAACCCCTCTTGATTAGTGCTGACCCTACATCTGCTTTGTCAATGGAGAACCTTCTGGCCACACTAGTTCAAAAGGGTGCTGAAGAAGTAATGAAGTTTCTCCCACCCATTGAAAAATGCTCAAGTAATATTAGAGAACCAGATCTATCAAAGGGGCGAGCTCGCAAGCAACGAGCTGTTTCTGCAGATGAGCGGGCAGGAAATGAGTTTGATCAAGTACTCATTTTCGGTGGCAGTAAATATGTGAAAGAGGTTATCTCAGTACGTGAAAGTATGAAACAAGATGTGAAAAATAAATCACTAGAGCATCAGGTGGACACAAGTAAGAAGGAAACTGGATATGGCTTGGTGAATCTTCATTCTCTCCTAATTAATTGTTCTGAAGCAATTTTTGCTGATGACTACAGCAGGGCCTCTAAACTCATCAAGCAAATAAGGAAACACTCATCCCTTACGGGAGATGGCGACCAACGTTTGGCATGTTATTTGGTGGATGCACTCGAAGCACGTTTGGCTGGTACGGGAAGTGACATCTACCATAAAATATTGTCGAGGCACGAAACTGTGACCGAATATGTGAAAGCATTCCGCGTTTATCATGCAGTTTGCCCGTTTCAGAAGGCATCATATTACTTCTCTATCCAAACAATCCTTAACATTTCAAAAATGCCACAAAGGTTCACATAATTGACTTTGGAATCCACATGGGATTCTTGTGGCCATCTTTATTTGAAAGTCTCTCGAGCTTAGGAAGTACACCGCCTAAAATCCGTATAACCGGCATAGAATTTCCCGAAAAGGGTTTCCGTCCAAACAAACTTGTTGAAGAGACAGGAAGGCGGTTGTCAGAATATGCTCAGAGATTTAATATCCGTCTCAAGTATCAAGGTATAGCATCCAAATGGGAGGACATTAGAATAGAGGATCTTAAGATTGTAAAGGATGAGATTTTAGTAGTAAATTGCTTGTTTGGACTTAGAAAACTTGCCGATGAGACAATTGCCATGAGCTGCCCTCGTGATAAAGTTCTAAGCATGATAAGGGAGATCAAACCACATGTCTTTATTCATGGAATTCATAATGGTTCATACAGTACACCGTTCTTTACAGCCCGATTTAAGGAAGTTTTATCTAAGTTCTCTTCATTTTTTGATGTTTTTGAGTCAAATATGCCTCGAGAGAGTGAGGTGAGGCTCCATATAGAAAGGACTATTCTCAGTCGAGCCATAATTAATACAATCGCTTGTGATGGCTTAGAGAGAGTGGAGAGGCCTGAGACATATAGGCAGTGGCAGGCTAGGAATCTTCGGGCTGGTTTTGTGCAGTTGCCAGTGGATTCACTAATCAAGAAACAGATAAAGAGAACAGTAAAAGGGCTTTACCACAAGGAGTATCTTGTTGATGAAGATAACAAATGGCTTCTATTGGGATGGAAAGGAACAATCATATTTGGGTTGTCCACGTGGATACCAAATGGGCATGAGAACGTTCATTGTAAGACTAAATAGTACGGGTATGCATGATAAACTTAGCTATATTTTCTGAATGGTTTTGATGTGTAATTTTAAGCATTTTTTTTTTTTCACTAATAATTTGTAGAATGGAGCTTGTGTAAGTCTACATGAATTGTTACAAAGTTTGTGTGTTGGTTATCCCTTATGATTGATATCCATATTTTATTTAGTAACTTTTGTTTGGTCGCATAGGCATTGCATCAAACAGCTTATGCGCACAAAATAAATTAAACAAATTTACGGATTAAATGAACTGTAACAACGCAACATTTTTGTTTGCCTAACCGAGGTGTCACTGTGCCTTTTTCCATCATTAATCACGAAAAGATCGCCGAACTAGTTGCCACCACCATAATTCTTGATTGGTTATAAGAAGAATATAGGAGGATCTAATAAAAAAGAAAAAAACACAGCAAGGTTCGGAAAACATGATCGCACCGTGTCATGTCAAAAGTTATAAGAGGAAATTTGGATGCGACCATTGCTGCGATTGATTTCGACTTGGTCAAAATCGAAGAGGGGGAAGAACGGACCTGTTCAAAACTAAAGACAACACTAGTACTGAGCCTGATTAATTAAGTGCTATTTAAGTTAGCCGGACATATATCTGTCTATTTAATTTACAAAAAGGAACTCATATATTAATGAATCTGCCTTTGGAAATGAAAATGATTAAGTGCGAAGAGCAATTTTTTTTTTTTTTTTGAAAAAAGGCATAGAAGCCCGTTTCATATAAGAAACATAACGGTAACTTACAAGTCCATAGTATCATGTCGCAAAACTTAGAAAATAACCACAAATTCTACACTACAGCAAAACAGAGCTTCAGCGACCGGTATCAGCGACCGGTGGTGACGCCGGTCGCTGATTCTCAATTTCTCTCTAAAAATAAAGATTTTCACTCAAATTCCGGCGACCAACTGTATCAGCGACCGGTATCAGCGACCGGGAAAACACCGGTCTCTGAAAGTTTTTTTTTTTTTTTTTTTTTTTTTTTTTTTTTTTTGGCTGAAAAAAACGCGGCTGATGAAAAATAAAACGCGCGCCTTCGTCAAAACGCCTCCGCCAAAATCAAAACCCTTCCCCACGCCCAAAACGCGCGCCTTTCCGCCCGACCCCCCTGCGCCGCCCGCCCCCCGCCTGACCCCCCGCTGGAACCCCGACCCCGATCACTGACCCCGATCACTGACCCCGACCCCCAGCCTTTATCAAACGCGCGCCTTTCCGCCCGACCCCCCTGCGCCGCCCGAAGCCCCTCCGCCCGACCCCGCTGGAACCCCGACCCCGATCACTGACCCCGACCCCGACCCCGATCAAGCGTTGGTTCTTTCGCCCAAAACGCGGCCAGTCGATTGCGATTGCTGCCTCTCCCTTCTTGGATGAAGTTTTTAGCATGAAATTTTGCAAATTGGATGCATATTGTTTAATTCAAGTGTTTGTTGATGAATTTCATTTTGCAGGTGCTTTTATCTGTTATCAATTTAGGCTATCTTTGCACACCGATTTCCCAGGACTTGACAATGGTTAGTTTTTTATTAACTGTCTGATGCCTTGAGTCTGTTTTACTTTTAATTATGAAATGAACTACCCTCGTTTTCTATTTCGTTAACTGTATTTAGATGGGTCTTTTATAGTTGATTTTGAGAATAACAAATGCTCTGAAATGGATTTGTCGATTCAAGATGAAAACCAGGAATTTTTGTTTCAAGATGCGAACGAGTTAATTGAAGCAGGTACTTTATCAATTTCCTTTTATGTAGTTCAATTTTGGTAATTAATTGAAGCATTGTGTGAAAAAATCCTGGGGTTTAGCGATTCTCAAATTTTGGAGATATATAGATGCAATATGGCAATTCATGAGATTTCTGTTACTTCAAGCAAGATGTCTTTTGATGGAGAATACAAACTTGTTTATGATATAATGGTTTAGGGTTTAGTGATGTTTAATGATGCAAAGGATTTGGAAGGGTGAAAGGATACAGTTGAGATGCAATATTATACTCCTATGATATAAAGGTTTGGCCAGCTGCATGCTATACTCCTATACTCCTGTACTGGTTGAGATGCACAGCTCGCTATACTCCTGTTACGGGGA
The DNA here is from genome assembly GCA_025461045.1 of Carex parvula. Taxonomy (NCBI): domain Eukaryota; kingdom Viridiplantae; phylum Streptophyta; class Magnoliopsida; order Poales; family Cyperaceae; genus Carex; species Carex parvula. The sequence continues at coordinate 596,920 of JAJGRW010000658.1, read as the reverse complement.
TATGTTGGTGCAGGGTTCTTGGATAATTTTTTCCCTTTGTTTTTTGTTGTTGTTGATAACATAGTTTCTACAATATAAGTGTCAAAGACAATTAAACTCTTTATGGTATAAATTTGATGTCAGATTCTAAATCATTCTTCTTTAATGTTTCTTCCTGTCAAGGGCACCGTAAAGGATGATTTACTTTTGGGACAGCCATTTATAATTTGGTGATTTTGTTCAATTTGTGCTTGTTTTGACTTATTAGCTTGATAAGGTCAAGATATGATTTTTTGGATTCAATTTAATGTTTGTTTGATACTCCTCTGCTTACAAGTTCTTTGGTGTTATAAAACAGGAAAGCATAATCACAGAGAAAGGAGAAAATTGACTAAATTTGTAATATCCACCATTCTTCATTTCCAGGTAATTGACTAAATTTGTAAGAATTGTTATTATCATTTCTGTTCACTTTATATGCTGGTTAGAGATTTGAGCACCTAATATCCATTGTACTCGGTTAGTTACGGAACTGCATTCTCAGGGACTTTCCATCTGAGAAGGGAATTCACATGCCGTTAGATACTGTTGTGTGTTCTTATAGGGTTCCAGGTGGTGCTTAATACAAAGGGAGGATCTGATACCAGGTGGTGCTTAATACAAAGGGAGGATCTGATACCGGCATGTAGTGCATGTAAAGAATTCAAAGGGAGGATCTGATCGATGTAGTGCATGTAAAGAATTAATAGGTGATACCGGCATTTTGTGGCTTCCAAGGTATTTTTTGTTTAATTGATTGTAATATTTTTGGGGCTGTATACACACTTGTCAAACTTTTTCATGTTTTTGAGAATGTTTCTAGCTTCTATAAATGACATTCATGTACATAATTGTTATAGGTACTGAAGTAGCTTTGAGCTTGAGCATATCTCAACCAAATACTGGGAGCCCAAAGATGGATCAAAATTTAACGGGCAGTCAACTTCAGCATGGATCCAAGGTTGACATGGTTAGACATGGTTAAAGGGTTGATTGAGTATTGGCTTCTCATACTCTGATGGTTGAAAAGAGTGTCGAGTACTATACATTTTGTACAGGTGCTTAGAGAGTTGGGTGCGTGTAACTAAATTGGAAGTAGTGTTTAATGTGTCTGAGTTGTACTATTGGAATTTCGAATTGTTTATTAGTTTGAAATTTGGTGAACTATTGTATATATTGATGTTTAATATTAAATTTGTTTGTATGTTTGTATGTTTTTAATAATTAGCATGTTTGTTATTAACTGTATAATGTTGGGTAAATTGAAATTTTGAAACTTGATTGGGCTTAAATGGTGCAAATTTAAATAATATAACAAAATATAAAAAAACCTGACAGAAGAGTATCAGCGACCGGTTTTAAGTATCAGCGACCGATATATTTGGTCGCAGAAAGTTTTTGCTGACGTCAGAAAAAAACAACAGCGACTAAAAAAAATTGGTCGCAGAAGATTATCAGCGACCGGGTGACGTATTATCAGCGACCGGTGACGTCATCAGAAGAGTATCAGCGACAATGCTTACAGCGACCGGAGTATCAGCGACCAAATTTGACTTTCAGCGACCGGAATGAGTATCAGCGGCCGGCGAAAATACTATCAGCGGCCAAAATTTTGGTCGCTGATGCCCCTTTCTGCTGTAGTGCTAACAAAGAGCAAAAGACATAAGCTCTACGTTTGAGAATCCACCAAAACACTGTGATTGAAAAGAACACATAAGCTAAGCCACCTGTCAAAATGGGGCTAAAGGAAACTAAGACTAGATACGGATGTGTGCAAAAAGGAGTGTGCGTCATATCATCAATCCGCTGGCGTGCCAGCTGCCCCTCCTATGTGCTGAGACTGCCCTATCCCTGGCTGATACACCACCATTTGCAAGTCACTGGGATCCCACACGCTCAAAGGAATAGCATCTAACTCTGCCGGCAACCACTGACCTGCTGCCACCTTAAGTTTCTTGTCCATATGCCCTGTCCAATATTCAAACACAGAAATGATGAGTAAAATAATAGATCGTGTAGTTTTACAAGGGGAATTTTGAAAAATAACCGAGTTTCTATATTTCCACAAGGTCCAACATACAGCACTGAATATCACTAAGAAGGCAATGTTCTGCTCTTTGGATAACGTACCTGCAAAATCAAAAATATCAGAGCAAGTGTGCCATTGGGAGTACATTTGTTGACAATTATCTAACCAATACCAGATTTGTTGAGCCACTGTACATGTAAGAAAAAGATGGTTCACCGTTTCTTTTTTAGTGCAAATCGAAGAGCAATTCTCTTTATAAATTCTTCCAATTAAAATAATGGTACATTGATGGTCGATATAAATGTAAATAGTGATGAACAGAACAAAAGAGTCCATCAGTGTGTGTCCATTCAGTGATGGGCTGGGAATAAGAATTCCTCCATCAAAGGATTTGTCTAGTAGCAATTAATAATCCTATCAGCTCCTATTTCTAACATGAATTGGTTGTGCTACATGACATACAATTTTGGTATAATTGTCATTGTCAAGCTATGTGCGAGCACCATCCTTTAATATAATAACAAACATGAAAATGCTTCCACATCTTCCCATAAACTTATTTTCTTTGTAAAGTTAGCAGCTTGTTTTTGGTATTCAATTTATGAAAACTGCATATGCATGAACAAAGCTATAAATATCTTAATCATGCTTTTGCTTCTTTTCTAACCAAGTAGGTCCCTAAAGAATGAAGTACAAATTTGACCTATTGATGGAGGCCACGTCTACACTGAGATTATTTATGTAGCGACATTTAATTTGCATAGGCAATTATTTATCATATATGCTTGATGGAGGTTGTTATTTAGTCATACTAAACGGTGTTTAATTAATTATTTTTTTTACAAAGAAAAAAGATCTAGCCCTCATTTCATTAATTATTTTGAAGTTACAAAAGATATGTAACTAAATAAGAAAAACAATTCTGCTCAAAATATTTGAGCATAAGCAAATTTAAAGGAAATAAAGAAAAGCAAATTGAAGAGAAATAAGAAAAATACTTGAAAAATGAAAAGTGCTAAGTAACTAGTATAAGCTAATCCATTCTTCTTAAGCATCTGTTGATGAACTATATCTCCATTGTGCTTCCACTTGTTCAGCGAGTTGCAGCAAATTGCAATTTTCTTCTCTAAAAGTTTTGTTGCAGCATTATTTCCATATAACAAACTGTATAATTAGTAGGATGGACCTTTCTTTCTTGCTAAACTTGAAGAAAACACTGCAGCAAGCTTAAACGGTGTTTAATTAATAAGTGGAAATTTCTGTGACGGTATTACTAAGCTTTCAAACATTAATTATAATTATCGACTTCATCTCGTCAAATATTCATTATAATCTATCTAAACAAAAAATATGGTTTTAAATCAAATTGTAATCAATCTAAATTAAAATATTATTCCATCGATATAGCATTTGCAAAAATCAGAGAGGTTTAGACCGGGGGACGGTCTTATGTGAAGAACTCGTGATTTTAGTATTGGAAAGAAAAAAAAAAAGTAAAAATAAATGGAAAATATTGAGAAACTTTTATCATCCTACAAATTTACAATTGAATTCGAAGCATTAATTATCATAAATACTTATTGTTGTCTCTAACAGCGTCTAGAGGGGGTAAATAGGTAGTCTTAAAGACTTCTAGTCGTTTTCGGTTTAACCCTCTAAATTAATCAATTCAATCAATTCAACAAGCAAGCGTGTACAAATAAAGTAAATAGAGTAGAGTTAGAGAAATTTGATACGCGGGATGATAACGGAGTTTGACGTAAAATACCTACGTCTCCGGGGTAGAGCAACCTCGTCGGCGCCCCTTTCCTATTACCCAAAAAGAAAGAATACAACTCGTGACATATGAGCCCAACATTGGTTGAAAATCACGGCTTAACTCGTGTACAAAGTTGAGCCTAGAAGCTCGAGCTGGAGAGTCTTACGCAGAGGATCGTCACACAACTATGTTTATATGTGAGCGGAAACGCTCGAGTCGGCGAGCCCCTTAATGCCCTACGAGCGAGGAAGTCACTCGACTATGACAATGGAGCACTAAAGTAGATCTCCACACTATCGAACAAGAACCACCACTCTAACTAAATCTAAAAAAGATTTGTCAAGTGGATTTGAGATTATCAATGGAGTTTTGAAGTTTAAGCTCTCAAGAACACATGATTTGTGTTATTTTGAAATTAGGGGCGGCCTTTTTAATTCTGAAGTGGAGGTAGTAAGTTTATTTATAGAGAGACCTCCAGAATTAGGTATATAAACTCTTCCGTTCAGTACAGTAATCTTCCGTGCTGAACGGATAGTTCAAATGTATTTCAATTTGAATATCGCCTTTGAATTTTACACTATCCGTTCAATTCGTTTAGGTCCGTACCAAACAAATAGTATATTTTCCCCAAATCCATGTTTCTTGAGTAGCGTACAGTACGATGTATTTTCGTTCAGAACATAACACAAAAGGGGAGTCCTCTGACTTGATACGGAACGTTTCGTTCCGAACGATAGTCAGACGGAATAATTCTTCCGTACTGTAACGCTTCATACCGTATCCATCCGGTACCGTTTCAATACATTCCGTATCGAACGGTTTGCTTCCGTACCGAACGGATAGTTTCTGAAATCAACAATCTCAAATTTTACTTTACTAATCAAATTGATATTATATTCTATATTCTTGATTTTCGTAAAGTCTTGTTGATTCCATTGGTTCTTCAACTTTAATCTTGCAATTATATTGTTCTTGAACCTGCAAACTCATTCATACAATGAAATCGTTAAATTCAATCATTGTATGTTTTGCAAATTAGTCAAATACGATAATTAGATAATTGCATAGAACAACACTTTTTGTTATTATTATATTAGTATTACATTGAATAATGATATTAATATCAGATCGAGTCGACATTTGACATAGGTTGGCGGGTTTAAATCATACCCTATCTATTATAGTATTTGGTCCGAATAAAAGTTGAATCTAACATATAAATATTAATAATGAATCGCAAACTTAATGTAGTGATACAAGTCTTGTCTTTCTACGGAGAGGTCGCAGGTTCAAAGTATACCGGAACTCCTTAATAAATAAATGATATATACTATAATTGTATTAGTTTAATTACTCATATTTATAAAACTATTAGGAAAAAATCTCGCGTTGCTTCGGCAATTATTTCCAAAACATGAAGAAATGTATATAAAAAGTTTATATATATAAGAATTATGTACAACCGAAATTAGTGAAATGATAAACATATTACAAAAACTTCATTAGTAGACATAGTTCCAATTTGACATAACAAAAGGTTTACAATTGAAAACAGTAAAAATTGTTCTGTGATAAATCTTCTAAACAGAGTTTTATCTCATAACAAAATACATTCAAGTGTTTTGTTGATGGGTATTAGGTATACCAACACAATAATATTGACAACTAACAAAATATGTCAAAAAAAATTGTACAACTAAACACTTGAATATGGACAGTGGCAAAAAGGTAAAATTTAGGGTAAAAATCTAAGTTATATTTATAATCTCTGGGAGTTCGCATCTACTTACATATATGCACGATATGAATAAATTTTGTTTATAATGTTCGTAAAATCATTAAGAGAAGAACATGTCTTATGTTTAACATATTTTATACTGTTCTCCATAATTTATTTAATTTTCCGTGAAGGGTCCCAAAAAAATGTGTATTTTGTTTCAACAATGAACAAGAATTAGTCTGTTAAATGACTTCCTCTTTCTTTCAATTGAAAAATATCTGAAGGAGAAAAGGTACATACCTTTCAGTTGTTTCATTTTGGCAGAAAAGGTCCAAACAAATGTATTATATGACCTAATTCATTTGTTATTGATATAGTACAATTTTTTATATGTATTATCGAATCAGTGTTCCTAAGAAACAATACTTATGTAAACTTCTCTGGAGAATTAGAAACTATAGAATAAACAAAGTTGGCTATCTGCAAATTTTGGCCCAAAAAGATAAATTTGAATTTCTTTTAATATTACATATGTTGTTGTTATAAAATCAGGTTAAAAAAGGTGTTTTTTCCGGAAGTAAATCTGCTGTTATTTCTTTAGAATAACAGGAACATGTTATTTCGATTCTAACCGTTTAAATTTTTTCATGCATGAATCACAACGAAGATCAACGATTGAGATCAGAAAAAAAGGTTTTGTTATTCCAAAGGAATAACAACAATTTATTTACGTTTTTTTTCCACATTGTCAAATTATAGAATAAACAAATTTTGAATTGGTTGATTTAGAAATAGAAAAATACCGGGTCAACAAAATTTTGAAAGTGAAGAAGATATTTTATTATGTTGCTCAAATATTAAAGCAAAAAAATAATGTCTACCCCCGCTTTTTAAGGAATATCTGCAATATTTCTGAAATTTGCTGATTATTTCATATCTCTATCGAATCATTTTGTAAACGTAGATTGTATAAAATATATGTTTGTTTAATATATCTCTTCTTATATGTTCTGACTTTATTATTAAAATAAAATTAGCTGTTAAATGATCAACTTAATGGATTACAATGCAAGACCTTTTTCCTTATTTATATGATTATATATTGTGTGTATACATGATTTGCCATACAAGTTTGATTCTAGTTAAAAGCACTGGACGCACTAAAATTCAAGACAATGTGTCTAACAATTGTGTGATGGTTCTTTTACCACCGTTTTCATTGCATTTTGTGTACCAGTGTGAAATATATCTTTTGATCGACCACTTTAATCTAGTGCAAGTTTCCGATGTAGATATATAACTTTATATCATTGAAGTATGCCTCCTTAGAGTGAGAAAAATGCACGGCGGAGCCGGCTCCGTCACGGAACGGCACGGTTATGGTACGGAACGGTACGGCACACGTGTCAGTTGCGTGCCGTGACTCGCGTGTCCCGTGCCGTAACCATTCGCGTGCCGTGTTCATCTTTTGAAACTTTGACATGGCACGGCACGGCACGACATGTACTCACGCGAGTCACGTGTAATTATGATCATTAGATATTTGATTTAATGATGAATCTTGAATAAACTAACTTAAATTATAATTAAATAGTCACGCGAGTCACGTATGGTCACGGCACGTTTAAGCACGGCGTGACTCACGTGGCGTGACCATTCACATACTGTGACCACCACTTGACATTTTGGTCACGGTACGGCACGTGAAAAATTAACTTAGTCACGGCACGGCACGGCACGAGACCAAAATCACGACATGTTAGTCAAGAAACGGCACGGCACGTTTTTTCCACTCTACCTCCACTATACAATTAAAAGAATTCTTTCCATACATTTGACAAATAAAATAAGACGACAAGATACTAAATTATTTAATAGTATTGATACATACTTGATTGTAATTAAGTGGGTGAATGATTATTAAATACAAAAATCACATCGTCCCCATGTATAGTGTAAGTAAATGAACTAATAAGAATAACAAATGTGAGAAGTATAAAATTAAAATTGGATAATTGTAATTTTATTCTGCCTGTGAATACTTTTAAATTTACTCTACCTTAGAATAAATCAAAGTACTGTTATTGATGCATTAAAGCGCTTTAAAATAATGAAATTACTAATTCATTTGTTGATACAAAAGTTATTTCTTTCAATTTCAAATCATCTTTTAATTGAATTTGTTCTAAAAACAATCGGTACCGGGTTCTCAAATTAATCAACATATTCCTTATCAATTAGAAAACTAATTTTTTATTAAGTCGTAGCTTGTTTAAATAAATCTTTGATTTATTCTTGGTACAATTGTGGCTTAAGAAAAACTATGCTTTGTCATCTCTGTTATGTTTTGGGTTTGCATATTGTATGTGAATCAAACTCTTTCTTTCAAGTTCATCAATTTTTAATCCAGTGATAAAGACAATACTATCCATTTGAAAATAGTAAATTTGAAATTCAAAAAAAAAATTCTCGTAAATATTAAATACTCAAGTGACTTGATCTTCAATTTTGACTAAACAAAAAACAAAAAATAAAATCTTTCTTCCAGAGGATTTTTGGTTTCATGTAATATACGAACCGCAACGCTTATTCAAGTAGAATTCCAGTTTCGTATAATTAAATAGCTTCTAATTTTGATAAGATAAGTTATTTCGTATAATTAAATAGCTTATAATTAAATAGTTTCCAAATAATGAAAAACCGTGAAATGGTAAGATAAGTTATTTGATTTAATTTATCAGGTGCGGTAAACAAATTTAGACTCGTAGAACTTAAAGAACCTCAATCATAGTAAATTGATAAAATATATTTAACACGATATCAACACTTCAATCCTATATTTCTCTCAAAGAAAACACTTGGAATGCAATTGTTTGATTTGAGTAGTTGCTTTCATACCTAACTACAACTCCAGCACAATACAATTAATCTCTATTACGACTTTTAGGGTGATAATATGAAAATAAGCAAGAAAATTAACTTTAGGAGCTAACAAAATAAGAAAATTCTCGAATAATAATTTCCATGACAATCATTGTATTTTGAATATACAACATTTTATATAGAAGACTATGTCTAAATTATTAAAGTAGATGTAGACATGTAGTTCTTACTTTAAAAAAAAAAATTGGATTGCAAGGAGGTTATTTTATTATTATTTTTAAAGGAAGACTTGTGTATACTTTGACATTCATTTTTGTTAGATATTTCGTTATATCTCTTCTATAAGATTTTAAAGAAAAAAGTATCAATTTTGACTCCTAAATAAAATTACAATTGATGGTTCTATAATTAGATTGTCTAACTTAAACTTCTTCAACAGCTTATCAAATGAAGTTTCTCAGCTGAGGCCTGAGCTTCATTTCAAGTTACCCATATAAATTAATGGTTGTGTAACCAGTGCAGTTTAACAGAGAAGACATCACCTCTCTGCTATTGCTTCGGTGATCTCAACCGTTGGATCTTTACTCGATTCCAAGAATCACATGATGAAATGTCAAATGAAACGGATTTGTCCTATTTCTCCAAGTGGACAGGAACGGACAAAGTACGGCTAAAGATTTTAACAGAAAAGTTTTGGCTTCATGCAGCGCACAGATTAAAGAATTAAAACAGCGCTTCACATGGTTTATATGCTGCATGAAGCCAAAACTGCTCTGTTAAAATCTATACTCCCAAGTACCTCCGTTTATGTTATAAATGAGTTCGGAGTAGGTTCCAATGCCCATTGTACCTACTTTAGGTTTGCATAAGCTTCCAGAACCGTCCGATCAGCTTCAAGTCGGTTCCCTTAGCTTTAATATTCGTGTAAGATCGCATCAATTTCAGTGCGCACGCATCATGAAGTAATTGGACGGCTTGTGGAGTCCATTAGACCTAACATTAGGTCCAATAAACATCGGACCTACTCCTTTCTCGTTGTAAATATCTAACTATGTTAAGAAGAAATTTATGCAAATATTAATACTCGTTCTTTGTGTAGCTGGGCTCCATAGTCCATACTCGCTCTTCAGAAATCAACAACACTTTCTCCTTTCCCTTTCTCTTTCTCTTTCTCTCCTCTCCTCATCTCCTCATCTTTCTAGAAAGACTCTAGAGCTTTCTCTCTCTCAAAAATGTTTCCCCATTTATCTTCTTCTCTAAACACCTCATCTCCTCTTCGCATCCACAGTTCTGTCCCCAGAAAACACAACCGCCTTCCCCTCAGCTGCAACTGCATGCAAATAACCCCCTCCAACAATGGAAATTCAGAGCCTCCATTGCTGATCTTCTCCAATTCGACTGGTCCAGTCAAATTCGACTTCCAACCGGTGCCAGAGAACTCCACCTCGGTACCCTTCTCTCTCCGATTCGTTCAATTAAGGAAGAAACATGCAAATTTGCTCTTACCCAAAACCCCACCACCAAATCTCTGCTCTTTAGGCACCTCTGTTCTGGCGCTCGCCTCATTAATCGCTGAGACACACAGATTTTTCTTCCCTAGCAGTAACTCTTCCCCCAATTCTTCTTTATCTTGTGACACTGGATATAGTATTATATGGCTATTTCAGAAGGTTTTTGTTTCTTCGCCAGTTTTGACTGTGGGTATTCTCGGTTTAATGGCCGAGTTTGTGCGTCTTTCATTGAAAACTGAGATAAGGTGGTTAATAGCTGATCTAGAATGGGAGAAGAGGTTGAGAGAGGAGAGAAAGTTTGTGTCTTGGTCAGAAATTGGCATAGCTATGCAAGAGGATTCTTTGGTTAAGTCTAGTGATTCTGTAATGTCAGATAGGAAGCGGTTTAGTTATGAGAGGTTGATTGTGTACAATGAGGCTTGCTCTCTAATTCTTTCGAATTACGCACAATTTCTCTATCAGATTGGGCAGGAATACGATCGGTAAGTCAGATTCCCTATTTAAAAACTCCACTTTTAGGCTAAATTTATTGCAAATTGTTAAATCAATTCCATATCTTGTATACATAATTTATTTGGCCATTAGAAATATCAAAAAACTGCTTGGAACTAAGTCAATAGGATCAATAGAAAGAGAGAATATCTCAAAAAGGTGCTAATTTATTTCTTTCCAAGAGTAGTATGGATCAATAGAAATCTAGAGCATATCTGTTTCTCAAGTAGGTGCCAATGTGGACAAATTAGCACCTTTTGAGATATTTGCTAGGTATACTGACATGGCCGATATGAAAATATCTCAGCCGATGTGACCTGCCTAATCCCTATTTTGAGGGAGAGATTGGATAGCAATGACAATGAGAGATGCACAAATTCTCAGCACCTAAAATTTGAAATTCAGGTCTATATTGATGACTTCTTCATAAAATCAACTGCGACCGTAGCAATACTAATGTGATCTAAATTTTGATTTTTTCGAATTGGCAGAGCGGAGGAATACTTTAAGAGGGCAGTGGAGGCGGAACCGGTGGATGGAGAAGCAAGGAGTAGGTACGCATTGTTTCTGTGGCAACAGCGAAGCAATTTAGAGAAGGCCGAAGAGATGTTTTTGAAGGCAATAGAGGTGGATCCTGATAATAGCCATCATCTCTGCACCTATGCGCGGTTTTTGTGGATGACCGGTGCGACCGATACTTGCTTTCCCCCTTTGGAGGGGTTAAGTGAACAATAGAAAATGACAAACTTTTTTTTTTTTTACATGTTTTTGTGACAAAAAAATAAATAATTTCGTACAAATAAAGTGCCTGAGCACTTCTGTAGGCTAGAAAAAAATTAGTGGAAAATGGAAGGAGAACAGTGTAAATGCAAATGGCCTCCTTAAACAGTTGCTTGGCCATGGGTAGGAATAGTTTTGCATAATTTAATTTACTTTTTTTTCCCTCTGTTGGTAAGGGTTTTTGTTAATATCAAGTTCTTGGACTTTAGAACTGTGTTCTCTGAAGGAACCTTGATTAAATGCTTATTAATTAACATTCAAGAGTATGGAATTTCACATGCCTTCAAAATGCCATTTCTCTATTCTAAATTTCGAATTCATCATAAACTCTGAAGAAAGCAATTTCTTTAAATTTCTTATCAATATTTGATTTTGTGCTTTGTTATACAATATCATAATTAAGCAACTTTTACAACAGAAGGCAATGATTATGTGGTCTTAAAGTGAAGGTTAATATGTTTTTTACCATATTTGAACCTTACATGAAACCAAAACAATAAACAGCTATTACATTGTAACCTCTTATGCACTTATTTATAATTATAAAAAAAAACCGCAATTAGTACAGCATTCTCTATATACCACGCATGATGTATATTTATCGGCATCCCAATTCGGCTCTCCCTTCTTCACTGATGGTGGTGTTTACACAGAGCTTTTGGAGATCAATATAGCCTATAATGGTGTCTTCAAAAACTGCATCCTCCAGTTGTGCATCATTGAAGGTTGATCCAGATAACACCGCGTTCTTAAAAATTGCGCCTTTCAAGTTAGCTTTATCGAAGACCACACGATCTAGCACTGCATTTGTGAAATCAGTACCTGTAATATTGAAAACCATATATTGTAGGTAAATAAAGTACATTTTTTTGGAATTGCAAAAACACCATTTCAATCTGATAATGTGAACTACAGAAAGGACAGTTTCACAAAAAATAAAACAAACTGAAAGTTAATTCATTTTTTGGTAGGTTACTGGTAATTACTAATGGGCTGCACCAATACTGTTACTAACACAAATCAGCCTGACACAGCTATTAATTTGTTTCTTCTTTTTGTATCTTTTCAGGGAAACATGTATAAAGAAATTACCTTGGAAGCTTGCACCTACAGCATAAGCTTTTGACATGATAACTTCTGTCATGTTGGCGCCATCAAACTTTGCATCTGATGCCAGTGCAGCAGAAAGAGTCTTCCCTTTCAAGTTTGATTTGTCATTTGAAAAATCACAAAAACGGAGATCCAGTGGTTTGTCATAGACACCATTTGCTTGGCCGATCGTGTTCCCGACAAATGCACGCTCACATCTGTTCGGCTCTGTTGAGAGCGGTGGCAATCTCTAAACCCCACAACATATCCACATTATTACAGTCGGATTTCATTAAAATTACAAGGCCTTGTACAAAATGATCAGAAATTTTGTACATGATTTAAATTTTTAAAATAATTGGTTTTGAATTTTCATGCTGACCTGCGCTGCTATAACGGGTGAAATGGATGTAATTGCCCAAGCAGCAAGAATACCACAAGTGACATTTCTGATCTCTTTTGATAAGGAAGAGGAGCATTGTGTGGCAAATCTGCTTTCACCAATGACTAAAGCAAGGTAAATTTTACTGATATTAGTGATATTAGATGAGTTATATGGTATATGAAATGGAGAGAACAATGAATTACCTGCTTTGCAGAGGATCTGCCTCCGATTACAAGAAGAGAAGGAGGTATGAAGAGATGAACTTGAACTGAGAAAACATGAGGTAACCATTGTTTGAGAAGCTTTAGATATTCTAAGTAGTAGTGTTCTTTTCTTTTCTTTTTTTCAAGTTTGGGCTTATGGGCTCCAATGTAGGTCGCACACTCGCACGGACATGGTTATTCCGTGCTTATCTTATCCGGGCCTACAGATTAGTTCTGGGATTCTCTGTGGCTTAGGTTCTTATAGCAATGAGATTCAGGACAAGTAGTTTATTTTTTTCTACTTTTCACGCATATACAATGAGATTTAGGTATATGTTTGTATAATTGTATGTGTATCTTAAATAGGAAAATAAATTAGTTGTCCTCACACCGACCAAATAGAAGACGAAACACATTATACACATGCTACGTTTTTTTTAATAAATGATAAAATGAGAAGTTTATAGATTTATAATGAACTTTAATAGAAAAGATAAGAAATTGAGTAAATTTGTGAGTTATTGAAATTTAAAAGAGTAAATATAATATTATGGATTTTAAAAGGGGAAATACGTAATTTCGAGGTTTTTGAGGGGGGTATATAAAATTTTCTCTTAAATTTTCATAAGACAGTGCATCACATGTTTAACTAATTATATTATGCTAATTTAATTATATATATGAATTAGAATTGGAAAAACAATACTATATGTATAAATTAATTATACTATATACAATGCAATCATTAAAAATGATATGCAAGATATCGTAATGATCCTGCTATGTGCTATAAGTTTTTTTTTTAAAAAATAATTTAATAACATATTAGGTACTTTACCAGCTGTATCGTGTTTTGCGGACTTTGCCAGCGGTAGTAGCATGTGCTGTCCTACTATCTTTACTAGCGGGAGGGCTTATGTTGTACCGCTCACTTTGTCAGTTGTACCGTCCTACTATCTTTAATAGCGGGAGGGCTTGTGTTGTACCACTCACTTTATCAGCTGTAGTCAGTGTTCTAAATAGCGCGCTATAGCGGCGCTATAGCGTTTTTGGACCCTAAACGCTAAGCTATGGCATGAAAATACGCTAATTGCGCTACGGCCGCTATAGCGGGGATAGCGGTCCGCTATAGCGCATAGCGTGTAGCGCGCTATTTGCTCGCTATACATATTGGGCTTTTTTAGATAATTTATATGGGCTTAAATAGAGATCCATAAAATTTATTTTGTATAGAAAAAAAAAATAGAATGAATCATGATGCTTAAGATATTTTGTATAGAAAAAGATCGATAGTTTATGATATTATTATGGATATTTTGAACCATGGACTTTTGTACTAGTTCAATATGAATATTATAATTTCTTAATTAATTTGGTGTTATTTATTGTTCTATGAAACTTTAGATAATGTTAATATATTATACAAATATATAATATAATTTTTGTAAAAATAAAAACGCTATTTGGAATAGCTTCCGCTATAGCTACGCTATTCGCTATAGCTTTTTTTATAGCCTTCCCGCTATAACGCTATAAAAGCTATTTAAAACATTGGCTGTAGTGTTATGTTCCGATATTTTGAAATTTTGATGTTATGTTGAATATTTTTTTTTTAGGTTATAGATAAAAAAATCAGAAGGAAAAGAAGCGGACGAAAAATATTAGCAAAATAAATATATTTTTTTAGACTAGCGGCCAGTGTTACCAGGTGATAATTTTTTGTCATAGGTGATAAGAAATGTATTAGAAGGAGAATATTGGAAGATCCATTTACTATCTAATATTCCATGCAAGTATATATTTTAGCTTTGTTGTAAGAATTAACTCATTGATTAATAATTTTTTTTGAACTAGATTGTTTTTTCTCTTTCTAGTGCTATCTATGATTTTATTGTCTTGCTTGTTTTCTAATTCAATCTCCTTTATTCAACCTGATACACCTCTCTGTTATGCTACTTAATACCCAAAAAAAGGAAAAAAAAAAAAAAAAAACACCTCTTCTCTAATTTTGTAAGTTTGGCTTATTAGTCCAATGGATATATAATATATTATTCCAGAGAAAATATTTAGTATTATTCCAGAGAGAAGGTAATAAATAATACATAAATGTTCTTCAAAAGAAATAATTAATTATATTGGACCTAAAAAATAGCGAAAATATCTAAATAACTTACTACATAATCCGGCTCCGCATATGTACCTCTCTCTTCAATTTTGAAAGTATAACAAAAAAAATTAAATAAAAAAGAGCAAAAAGATTTTAGAGTTACCCTTTCTTTTTGGGGTAACCAAAAGTTTATATTAAACTAAAATTCTATATATCAAAACACAGCACAGTCGCATGCACACCAACCGCCTCATACTACCAAAAAAGAACCACAAGCTATTTGTTGTTTCTAGAGACGAAATGAATGACTGCAACCAGTGGCCAGGCCACTAATTGGGAAGGGCTAAAAAAACTGAAATCCGTATGATCTGCCAGAGAAAATCCAGACCGTCAGATCTCAATCAGACATCTCTGCAGCATCCTCCAGGATCTCACAATAACTAACTACCCTTCAGATCAGCTAGGCCAAATGTGCACCACCATCTTTTTACTCACAATTTAATTTCGTTAGGCCATGTTTTCATTGACAATGCACGCTTCTTGACCACCTGTCATCCATAGAAATCGGGCGTATGCGCAGAGATGATGATCATTGTCATGATCTACCTCGATCGCTTCCACAAACATCTGCTCAGCATTGTCTAGGTCACCTTTGTGCTGCCAGAGAAAATTCGCGTAACGAATCCTCGCATCTCCATCCACCGGCTCTGCTGCCAGTGATCGGATGAAGTATTCTTCCGCACTGCCATATGATAAACATTTATCAAATTGAATATTAATTGTTAGTGTTTTTTTTCATTGTTAATATAATGATTAAATTTACCTCTCATAATCCTTCTCAATCTGGTAGAGAAACTGCGCATAATTAGAGAGAACCATTGAACATGGTTCCGGTCCCTCGATCAACTTTAGATAAGAATCTTTTCTCATTGCACACATAAGTGCAAATTCAGACTCCATCATTGATTCATCTTCCATTGTTACGCCAACTTCAGACCATGAATTGAATGATCTACTCTTTGCCGTAACCTTCTCCCATTCCAAATCAGCCAAAACCCAATGAATCTCATTTGATGCCACATCCATGAATTCTCCCATCAAATCAAAGATACTGAGTGTTAATGCCGATGAAGAAGCAAATACCTTCTGAAAAAGCCATAAAATGCTCAATCCTGAATCTACAGCAGATGAAGAAGAACATCTGGAAGGAGAGGGATTAATAGCTCTTGATCTCTGCGCTTCGGATATTACCGAAGCAAGCGAGAAAATCATGTTGCCAAGAGGGCAGAGATTATCAGGTGCTGTCTTAGGCAATGCTAAATTTGCGTGTTTTTCCCTCAATTGCACGAATCGGAGAGATAAGGGGACCGATCCGGGGCTGCTGATCGGTTTATGATCAAATTTAACAGGGTTGATGGAGAGAGGATCATAGGAAGGGAAATTGGGGGAAATTAGCAATCCACCTTCTGAATTCTCAAAATTCGGTGGCTTGATTTTCATACAATTTGTAATGGTAGGGAAGCGAACTTGCTTAGGGCTAGAATTGGGGATGCAAAGGGAGATTGATGAATTCAGAGAAGCAACGCGAGGAAACATCGATCGAAAGTGCGAACGAGAAAGAAATTGAATTTGGGGAAGAACGAGGGTTGATGTTCCCTTCTGTGTTTTTGCGTTGCTGAGGTTGGAGAGGTAAGAGAACTAGAGGACTACTAATATAAGTTTAAAAAGAGAGGAGAGAGAAATTACAACTGGAGAGCTGTCAATATTTCGGTCAAACGGGTCAAACTAAGAAGATTATTATAGGCCTTTGGTTTAAGCTGGACTGTCGTTGTAGACTTGCAATTCCAGAAGCTTAAAAAAGACGCGTCTCCATTTAATTATAAAATGGATATTCCAGTACGATATCAGATCTGCTACGATGGCTTCGTTGACGATCCAACGGTTGATATTATTTTATTTCTCCAGTCTGCACGGACTACTTTTAGTAAGCGAAGCATTAACTTTAAACTATCTTTTAACCCATTGTTGTTTACAACATTAAATAAACTCCTGCTTTAGTTTCGGCAAATTTTCGGTAAAGCCCCACGGAAAAAATATTTCTGTTGTTATTTTGCAAACTGCTGAAAACAAATTATTGAGAAAGTAGAATTGAGATCTGCTGAAATTTCAGATAACAGGGTCCTGTCCGACATTTTTATCAATATCCAAAGTTTAATAGAAATTAATTAATATACTCAGATCCTGAGTATTTATAAAAATATCCCTACCGGCTATTTTCTGACTGGTACTTTATTTATTTGCCTACCGGCCATTAAATGGCCGGTACTCTTAATTTTTTTTTGAGACACTATGAAGAGCAAGATGTTGAAATCCAACACTAAAAATTTCTAATTTTTTATTTAAATTATTTATTAGATTACTTCTTTTGATGTATAATTAGCATATTTATACTAAAATGCGTTAAATTACTTGAAATTATGCTAAATTACGCTAAATTACGCTAAATTCGCTAATTATACTGAAATACACAAAATTTCGTTAACATAATTTCAAGTAATTAAATTCACTAGTCGTATGCGAACACTAAACTACATTTTTTTTTTAGGTACAATTTCACTAGTTCAGGTTGATCCAGTTGTTTTAATGTGATTCAGGTTTTCTATTCTTCCTAATCATCAGCCGCATATGACACTGTTATTAGCCGCATACGGGTCGTTGTGTGTCTACCGATGATAAAAAACTTTAACTCAATTTTTGAGGCACTAAACGACATTTTTTTTTGCAATTTCGAGTTTTCCAAATTGGGGTAGTACGCGCAAATCCGAGTTTCCTAGCCAAAGTTATGATCGTTTAAAGTCCTTTTTAAAAAAACGATGATTTCGTGCAAAAACACCGATGACACACCTATGCTTTATGCACAGCTAAACGACGGCAGAAGTGCATCGATGTTTCATTATAAAAACATCAACGACGCACCAATGTTTTTTTAGCACTACCCTACTTAATTGCCAATGTTAAGGCTAATAAAACATCGATGTTTCATTGCAAAATCATCGATGATGCACCGTACTTTAGCGTAATTTAACATAATTTAGCGTAATTTAATATAATTTAGTGTAATTCAGCGTAATTTAAATTTTATTCAAGTAATTTAGCGTATTTTAGTGTAAATATGCTAATTATACATCAAAAGAAGTAATCTAACCAATAATTTAAACTAAAAATTTGAATTTTTAGTGTTAGATTTTAGCATCTTGCTCTTCATAGTGTCTCTAAAAAAATAAAATTAAGGGTACCGGCTATTTAATGGCCGGTAGGCAAATAAATAGAATACCGACCAGAATATGGCCGGTAGGGATATTTTTATAAATACTCAGGCAATATGAATATATTAATTAATTTCTATTAAACTTTGGATATTAATAAAAAATGTCAGGGTTCCTGTTGTCTCCTCTCTCTATCTCTCTCATTTCTTCTCTCTCTCCTCAAAAAATTTAGGAGAAAGATAAAAAAGATAAAGAGATAACATGACACTGTTATTGTGTTAGAATTTCAGCAGATTCAGATGTGAGAAAGTAATAGTGAGATACTGTAGTATTAGAGCATCTCCAACCCAGCAATCGGTAAAAAATTAAAAACAGTTGTAAAGCACTATTTAAAAATTAAGTTCTTTTTAATTTCTTAACCCCTCCATCTCAGAAATTGGGTCAGAGCCAATAGGAAAGAGAATGAATGAATTAGAGCCAATAGGAAAGAGAGAGAGTACCAGCATGTCTAAAAGAAATCGTTTGCTTTATAAGTAAATTTATTTTTTTAGAAATTAACCTACAACCCAACAATTACAGTAGCAATTGACATATCAGATTAGCAATTTAAAAGAAGTTACCATTGTAGATGCTCTTAGTTCGGTTTTTCGGATAAAATTATTCGAACTTTACTAAAATAAAATTCCCTTTAATATGCTAATAAGATCAAATTAATTCATAAAAGTCCGTTATGGACTTCTAAATTATTATTTATTCAATTAATTGTTTATTCAAATTACAATTCGCTCTTTTTAATTCTTCAAGTTATATAGTTTAGAAATTTGGCTCAAATAAAAATAAATAATTGCTCAAGTTAATTGAGAGCAAAAGCTCAAGGGTCAATGATATAATTTTGTCAAATAGATCATATATAGTTTTTGCAATAAATTTGCCTATAAATTAGTGTTTCCTATAAATTTGTCAAATAGGCTCAAATAAATAACTGCTTAAAAAAAGCAAATCCAACATTTTTTTTCTTTATTTTGTGGAGGTGAGGATTGAATTGCGTTTACTAGCGGTGATTATCTTAGCATTGCTAGAACCGCACATATTTAAATTCCCTTGTTTGTTTACCTAAAATTTAGAATTCATGCATGTTCTTTTTTTGTCTAATTGCTAGCTCATATGAGAAAAAAAGTATATTTTTAGTTTAATTGCTAGCTTATTATGGGTTTTTTTTTTTCATTGTAGTATGGTTGTCAGAGACTCAAAGTGTGGTTTCTTGTACTCTCACCTTTGATTGTTTTAGAAAAGAATAAAAATACATGGATGGGTAAAATTAGTGTTAGTTTAAATTTATCAAAAAAATATCATTTCAAAATTTCTTGTATTTATTTTAAATGACGAACTTAAATAGTTGATTTTAATATATTTTATTAGATAAAATATATTTTTTATTTTTAAGTGATTGAAGAATGAATTATTTTAACACATTATTTTAAAAAAATTCTGATTTCTTAAATTTGTATAAACCAAACTTGAAAATTTAAAAATATAAAACACATGCAAATATCATTACGTGGATTAGATCAATTGTACAAATTTCTCTTTGGTGAGCTTTAAGCTGTACAGATTTAGTCACCTTAACATTGAATTTATAAAACCCAACTTAGAATTCTCAACCCGTGCCATGTCGTACCTTGTCGTACTGTGACTAGTCACACCGTGACTTGAGTCACGTGCCGTGCCGTAACCAAGTTATATTTATACATGTTGTGTCGTACTCAGTGTTGTAAAAAACGTCCGTTTAGACTGAGTAATCGGCCGATTAGTTGTTGGCGGTGACCAAACCGTTACGAATTTTTCCAACTAATCGGCCGATTATTTCCGATTATGACCGATTATTCTCGATGATTTCCGATTAATAACTTGGCGGTACTCTATCTGTCCGATGACCACATACCGTTATTTACAACACTGGTCGTGATTAAATTTGGAAGGATGATCACGGCACGTTAGTCATGCCGTGACCACACGTGATGTTTATCACGTTTGGTCACATTTAACTATTTATTCAAGATTAACCGTTCGATTAAGATCTAACGGTCATAATTACACGTGACTCGCGTGACCACATGCCGTGCCGTTACTAGATCTTTCGCATGACGCGACGTGTCGTGCCATTCCAAATTTTCAAAAGATAGTCACATCATATGAATAATCACAACATGGAACACGCGAGTCATGACAAGTGACCGATACATGTGCCGTATTGTACCGTGACGTATCCGGTCAAACTGTGACCATTTTAAATCTCTAAACCCAAGTCTCAAAGGTCCTCAAATTTAATCAAATAAGTTTAATAAATAATTTATTTTTTCAAAAAATAAGCTTAAAAACATTAATTTTATCACATAGATAGTCCAATGTATTAAAATTATTCCAATCATCGTTGATCGATCGTGCTGAATATTGAGTTGTTAAGTTTGTAAATCGCTCGATGGATAATTGTTTGGTTTTCAAATCTCGTCAAATTCGATAAAGAAATATTTAAGTAATAAAAAGATATATATTTAAAACACAAGATTTTATATGGTGCTATGTTTAAGAATAGACTATCATAATTTTTTTCAATTAATTTATTATAAACGTGACATATCTAAAAGGATGGTGTCACAACCCTTACGCCACATAATCACATAAATGTAGGTTTACTGGATTGATTTATTTATCATTAACAAAAAAAAAAACATTCTCCTTTTTCTTGTGATTATAAAATAATTTTTCATTTTTTGAGACAGAGATTCGTATATTGTCACCAAATTAATTTCTAAGATAAGAATAAAAAGCAAGCCTCTCACCTTTATATTCATAGATTTCAAAACCTACAATCTCCTATATTGAGGAACTTTTTCTTAATTTAATAAATGATTAATGTAGGCTTTACATCTGACTTTACATGTAATTATCGCAGCAATGTAGAATGGTCAAGCAAAGCAAATCGCGGCGAAGATGGAGAGAAGAGAAGAGGGAAAGAGAAAGAATGACGGATTTTTGTTGAACTGATGGAGGGAGAGATGACAATTTTCCGAGTTGGAAGAGGAGGCTGGAGCTTTTGAGAAAAATGGCGTGATGAAATTTCGAGAGAGAAGGCCCAATGAAACATCGAAAGAAACCAAGAGTTAGGGGCTGCAAACGGAGTGGCTGACAGTAGGGCCCAGTTCACTGTATTGAGTATTGTAAAAATTAAACTACAGTACCAGAATTCGTCCGAGATGATATAGATAGATAAGAATTGAACTAGGAATATAGGATATTCTCAATTTCAATAAGTTTTTTTTTGTGAACTCAACTTTAAAATTTTTTGGATTGGCTTCAAAATAACTAATCTAAACCGTTGAAACTTATCTATCTTATGAGTGATATGTCTACATGCGAAAATTTAAAATTTTCGAATTAATTTTGTATAGAATCAATTGGTCTTCTAATTAATTTATATGCCTTCTAATTTTGACCGATTAACTCTATACTAAACTAAATTCAAAATTCAAAATTTTTATATATAGACGCATCAATCGTAAGATAGATAGTATCAATAATTCAGATTCATTCTTTTGAAATCAATCTCATATATTTTAAAGTTGAATTCACTTGATGAATCTAAGAACACCCTAGTTGTACTCTATCAATAATATAGACTTGCGCATTCGACTGTTTTGTATAATCTAACTTTTGAGATCCTTCCTTAGTAGTCACTACTGAATTTTTTTTATAAATCATAATTGAAAAATATATTTTTAGGAAATTAATATGATTACTTTTTATTTTTACAAAAACCATAAGAACTGAAATACCATTTCGGTCTGCTATTTTTTTTTGGGACCAAAATGGCATTTCGGTACGTACTGGTTTCACAAGTTTTTCGAAAAAACAGGTGTAGTCATTGGTGTAACACCTATGGACCGAGATTCCATTTCGGTCCGGAGTTTTTTTAGCCGGCACTGAAAACATTTCAGTCCAAACTTTTATTTTTTAGGGTTTGCTGTCAGGTTGAAAAAAAATAAATTGAGCGGGACTGAAATGGTATTTCGGTCCGGTCCCCTTTTGGATTTTTTGTGGTGGCTGGTCTAAAAACTTGTGAAACCAGTACAGACCGAAATGCTATTTCGGTCCAGAATAAAAGAAAAATGACGGACCAAAATTCCATTTCGGTCCGCAAAAAAAAAAATGAGGGACTGCAATGTCATTTCGGTTCTTATGATTTTTGTAAAAAAAAGTAGTCATGTTGGTTTCGTAAATTTTTTTTTTTTAGTTATGGTTTATAAAAAAAAGTTGTCACTACTGAGTAGTAAGTTCTAAAAAAAACTTTTGAGGTCCACTTTCTTTTATGGGCTCCTCTTATATCCTTACATGTATTATAAATTTTAAACCTAAGACAACGGTCCAAGACAGAGATAAACAAGTCCACAGAGAAAACTTTGGCCCGGAAATGAAAAGTAAATCAAGATCCTTCTTTCTTGTTTCTGGGCTCAATTTCGGGCCATTCATTTTGGATCAAACAGTCCAAAGTTGATAAGACTGTATGTTCAAAACCAATGTTAGGTTGTCTTCTGTAATTTACGATCTACATATGTCTGGACTCTGGATCGTTCAATAATTTATGAACAATTTAAGAGAAGACGAGTTCGTTTAGATCCGTTCAATTAAAGTTCAAATAATTCAGTTTGATAAAAAGAAAAAAGTTCAACTAATTCGAACCAAAGCAGATCACGCCTTCAGAGCCTTTTATGAGTTCACAAGATAATAAAATAAAATACAATAAAAGTTTTATATTTATTATCCTTCAAATAAAAAGGAAATGAACATTTAAAAAAGAGTGAGTCTATGATACTATGTATAGCACGGATTGGTCGTAATACGGATCAACATTTTTGTTTACAAAATTCTAACAGTCCATCTGAACCATTCAATATGATTCCCATATGAATATCATATTGGTTTACACGGCCTTATGCCTTGAATTAAAATCGGTACTAATCTTTCCAGTCAAGTTGGGCCTATATCTCTAATAAAAGATGGGCCTGCAGCCCAAAATAGTGCACCGGATTCACGAGGAAGGACGTTGTCGGTTGGTAAAGAGGTTTTTACGCTTTTCTATTTATTTTTTAACATTCATGGGAATGGGACCGTTCAGATCAGTTAACCCAAATTTTGAGTTTACATCCGAACCGTCCGATCAAAAATCGAGAAGTGAATGCACGGGACAACTTTTATTTTCATGTCAAAACAAATCGGACGGTCCAGATCCAAACCCAAAATTTCAGTTACTTTAGAGGAAGTGTATCCTCTGTAATATTCTATTGATGAGCGCAATATCAGCCGGACGATCATTTTTTGGGATCAAATGTAGATGTACGAGACTCTTTAAGATTCGTACGCATTAAAACAGACAGTGCAGATTCTTTATTCTACACGGTACCCTACTGGATCTGTAGATTCCTTTAATTTCTTAGGTGGTGTGAAATTGCAAACCTCTAGGCTCTATAGTCTATACCCACAACCTCATAGATATTTGACCTTGCACCTAGGGCTATGCCTATGAAACACAAATCAACCCGATTTATTAATAAAAAACGGTTGCTTAGGTCGATTAGAAGTAGGCGGCGATCATACTGTCACGAATTTTTCTGACTAATCAACTAATTATTTTCGATTATAACCGATTATTCTCAATTAATCATTTGGCAATACCCTATCTATCCCACAAATGCATACCGTTATTTACGACATTTATTAAAACCAGCTTTTACGGCCCACCTCATTTTGAACCGTGTATATTGTTATATTCGAATATGCTGAAAGTTTAATAGCGTATCCTTGCTATGGAAATAATAATGTAACAACGGTGAGTTGATAACTATACCTTCAATATGTAGTTGCAAATTATATAGGGTGCAATTTTTTTGGTAGAAAGACTTCACTTGATTATTTATCATTCCCATTATTTTTTGTGCTATATATTAATTGCTTAAATTTAGGATATTCTCAATTTATTAGGAGACATTATATATATTTTTTATATATAACTTTTGTCTTTTACAATAATTTATACTTCTTTAATATTACAATCATCTTAATCTTATTTTATTACACCGCCAAATATCATAAAATTATAATTATAATAATGAATAACTACTACTTGTGAATAAAAGAATGTTTGAGTGAGACTTGATATGAACATTTGTGTCAGTATGCTTCTTTTGTGACAGTCATTTAGACTAATTTTGTGTTAGTTTAGTCTAATTAATTACGAACCATAAATCTAGTGAAGATGATGATGGCCTCTCTATATGTTTAATTAAAATTCTTAGAAAAATAGTGTTTATTAGATTAAATTAATGCAGAATATAAATGTGTTTATTGACCTAATTAATAAATAGGGGCCTCTATCCAAACAGAAAAGTTGGATGGTTGATAATTGATATCCCAGCAGAAAAGCCTGTTTATAAAATATTTATTATAGAGAGCTTATTAGAGAATTAGTATTGTGCATGTGCGTTACAACGGAGATATATTATAGGAGAACAAAAAAAAATCTCATACAAAATAATATATTCTTATAAAAAAAACTAAATGACATCTACACGTAAATAACGTTTCTTAAATGACATATATTTTTTTTTTATCTTTTCAACATATTTTCATAAAAAAAAATCTCAAACAAAATGACAAATAACATTCTTTAAATGATACAAAAAATAAATAGAAACAAATGAAGACATAACAAATCAATTATCAATCAATTCAAAAATTCCTTAAATAACATTTAAAAAATAGAAAGAAATCAAGACCAATCAGAAAGATGATATAATTTGCATGTGAAGAGTGCGTATAGCGAGTACGTGTATAAATAAATTTAGACTTCTAAAAAAATATAAAAAAGATGTATAGAATCATAATATTTATTCAAAAGACTGATATTCAATCCAAAATTTATCTTTTAATAAAAGTAGTTGGCGTGCTTAATATAAGAATGGAGATATCATTCTTTTGATATAAGGATGTCTTCACATTTTCAAATTTTCGGTTGTTGTGATCCGTAATAGTCATAGAGCGCATCAGCAGAAGAAAATGCAAAGAAATTATTTGAAGTTTTGGAAAAAGAAAACTGTGGTACCTTTTGTACTATAACTTGCCTTTACCTAGAAGAGTGAAAAGACTAAAAGTCTAAAACTAAAAGAGAAGGAAATGGAAATTGAAAAGTGAATTTTCTTTGAAAATGAAAAATTCGTCAATAATGTCTGTGAACACTATTTTTTCTCTGAGACCCTGGTGTGTTATAGGTACTAGTTTGGATATAATTTTTTGCCAAGTAAAAATTAGTCCATAGGTAGTTTTACGAAAAAATTTAGTCTTACAATGGAATTAAAAGTATAAACAGCTATGAAATAACAAGCGGATAACTAACCAAAATTTTTATTTCTATCATATTCACAAAAAAAAAAAAAAACCAAACACTCCAGTTTAGTGAGAATTCAAAATTCATCCAAGCCGTCAAACCGTTTAGCGGCCCTAAAGACTGAGGGCTGTCAATTGGCCCTACGGCCCCAACCTAGGAGCCTCCCAATGAATTAGCGGCCCTTTTTTTTTTTACTACAGAAATTTTATTAACAAAAACAATAAAAATAATCATTTGTTGAGTTGAAGTCGGGCCCGCTTGGGTTGTGTAATAATGTTGTTTTGTCCGTTTATATATGGGAACAAAAACTAAAAAACAAAAACTTATTAAACCTTGTTCTCTGTGCCATAAAAAAAAAGAGGCCGCTAATCTATTGGGAGGCCTCTAAGCTGGAGCCGCAAGGCCAATTGGCGCTCCTCAGTCTTTGAGGCCGCTAAATGGTTTGATGGTCTGAGTATTTTTACAATTCTCTCAAAACTGAAGTGTTTTGGTTTATTAATTTTGAGTTTATGGTATAAATAAAAATTCCGAGATAACTAAGGACTTAGATCATGAAACATTTAAAAGACGAAATACATCAAATATTTTTTTTTTTTTAAAGTTACTGTATTTATGTTGTGCAATCAAAATCTCATGGATGTGACTAATATGAGTATTGCAATCAAGGGTTGGATTACAAAAGTAAAACAAAAAAAGTAGCATCCATCTAAATTCTAAACTAATATTTTAAAATGCTATTTTAATTATATACGCAGAAAAACACTGCATACTGCATATGCAATTCACAGCCGATGAATTTTTATATTTGTGTTGAAAATTTTGTTACATTTACAATTTTGAATTAAAGCAGGTTCTTGATGGACTAATTTGTTTTTTAGAGAAAATTGAAAATCTAGCTGTCCAAATTTAAATTCTAGTCACTAAACTACAAGCACACATTTAATATTTTATGAGAGTTCTAAATTATGTATAGAAAAATCAATATGTATAACTAAAAAATTTAAATCATGGAGATGGTTAAGCACTCCTTAGCTTGACTTTAAATTCAACCCTATTCCAGTTGGGATAGATCCAGTAAGAGAGAATCAGAGAATGGTGGTCAATTTACCCTATTTATTTTCAAAATTGCTATATTTCTATATGATTTTTATATAGTTTAGACTAAAATGTCACATGATTCTCAATATGTGATTGTCTTTATAGTTGAAAGTTTGATTTTGCTCATGAATTCTAATATTCATAAAATACTCCTCGTCTGCATTTGAAACTCGCAACCTCTTGTACCGGGATTAGGAGATAGGGGAGAACCCAATAAGGCCGAGGGAGGGGAGGAGGGGGCAACTTCCACCCTAGATTTTGAAATTTAGTGAAAAAATATAAGTCTGATTCTTCTTTAACTCTCTGAAAACTTTTTGCCCCTCTCTAGACCTAATAAGCTCAAACCTTCAGCGCAGTTTAATTAGGCTTCGAAAACCAATTCGTCACTCTTGTACTTGAATTAAGCTTCAGCGCAAGTTTTAAAAAAATATAATGAGCCAAGCCCAAAACCAATCGTTGCTTGAGCGCAGTTTCTTATTCCAGCCTCTATGCTCTGATAAGCTATTTGAGCCTGATTTCTACTCAGCAAAAATCTTGCTTCCACCCCTAACTGCAGAGAAGTGCAATCCATTTTCTGGTTCCAGAATCAACATAAAATGAATAAATAATATATGCCAGTAGCCACTGGCTACTGGAAGTGGTGTGCTGCTCGTGGGATCCAAGCTGGATCCGTATCCTCCCAGGTACCTGACTGAACCTGACTGAAATGGACGGCCCAGATTTACTCTCAGCCAGTGACTACTCGGGATGGCGCAGGGGCAGTATTATTTGTGCTTTGAGATTCGTGCCAATTTAAACATATGGGCTGAGAGTAAATCTGAGCTGTCCGTTTCAGTCAGGTTCAGTCAAGTACCTCGGAGGATGTGAATTCATCCAAGCTATGGCTAGTTGAGTTCCGGTGTTTTTTGAATGGAGCTTTCACTTTTTTTTGTTGCATTTGACGCCATTAAATTTTCTTTCTGGTATTCGTGATATGGACAGCACGATTAATCTTCTTTGTTTTTTTTTGTTTTTCTTTGTGTGCGTGTGTGAAAAATACGGTAGTACGATCGATGAATGGGTTGATATTTCTTTGTGTATTTAATTTTTTTACTTGTGAAGTTTTGAAGGGCTTAGTGGATGCCAACTTGGCCTCCCACAAGTTTTAACCAATTAAAAGGTTAACAATAGTGATATTTTGACAGGGCTGCAAACAAACTGAACTGAATCGAACTTAATCTAGTTCGAGTTCGAGTTCGAGTTCGAACCAATTTCGAACCGAGCTGGTTTGATTCGAAGTAGGGTTTCGAACTGAAAAGAAGAGTTTGAGTTTAATTCGGTGTGATTCGAACTAGTTCGTTAATAGTTGAATTGAGGCGAATCATAGGAGAATTGGAAGAGTTTGAGGTTTTAGACCAAGCCAGATCAATTTCGAACCGAGCCAGACCAATTTCGAACTGAACCAGACCAATTTGAACTGAACCAGACCGAGTTCGAGTTCGAGTTCAAACCAATTTCGAACCGAGCTGGTTTGTTTCGTTTCAGAACGAACTACAATCGAACGAGTTAATTGCGAACTTTTTTTCAAATCGAACTCAATCAAGTCAAGAACTACGAGCTTTTTTCATTCTCTTTCGAAAAAGATTTTTTTTCTTTTTGAAATTGTCGGAAGGAACATTTCATTATTAGTTTACTAGTAAAAAAAATGGAAATAAAGACTCCTATAAAGTTCTTTTGTGACACTTTTTGCAACATTATTTTGTTTCGAATTGTATAAAATGTTAGCTGACTAATTATTTTCTTTCATTGCGTATCTTTTAATTGATCCACATGTTCATACAATCATGATTTATTTTAACATATTTCACATTTTGAAATTGATTTTCCACCATATACAGAAAGTTATTGAATCAAGTTTAGTTTTGTTAGACTTGCGGAATATCAATTTTAAGATATCATGTATATTCAATTTAATTTAGAAAAGTAACATACTTGAAAATCATTAAACAAAAGTTATGTACTTTTTTTATGGTTGAACAAAACTCAATGTACTTGTGTGACCAATTAATGATTCGAATCCAAAATTTTTAAATTTCCATACAAAATAAGATAAACTATTTAATTATAAAATTCTATAAATTTCATATTTGACAAGATTGTAACGTGAAATTAGGAATGACAGAAAAATCCATCGGCCCGGTGGCCTGCTCATACCCATCCGGCCCAGTCTTTTACCCGTTCAGCCAGACACCGTAACGGATCAGGTAAGGCCGGACCTAGTAATAGGCCAGGTCAGGCTTGGGCTTAGGTTGAAGCCCACAGGCAGCCTGTTGGGCCTCTCTTTCTCTAAATTATCTTTTATTTAATATTAATCCTTAGATTTTGTTACTAACCACGCGCCTCTCTTCCTCCAGCCGTTGTCTCTCTTTCACTGATTTCTCTCTCTCTCTCCAACCACGCGCCGTTTCTCTCTTCCACCTCTCTCTCTCTCCGCCTCCCGGCCTCCGCCACTCCAGACAACCGCTCTCCGCTCCCCTCCTCTCGCGGCTCCTCACCAGAGAATCGATCAAACCGCTCTCTCTTTCCGCCTCTAGTGAAGTGAACTCCACCATTCGCCACCAATCCACCTCCGTCATTCCAATAGGAGTCCAGCTTCTTCTCCTAGACGGCTAGACCCGAGTCGTACCCGTCGAGTCAACACCATTCTAGTGTCGCTTTGAGGTACAAAGTCGGTTCTTTGTTCTATTTTTTTGTCACCTTATTTAGTCTAGAAAAGGAATTAAAATTAGAAAATGAATTATATCCTCCTTGCTGCTGGAATTCAAATTGCGGTTTGCATTATATTTTTTTTTCTATTTTTTTGCAGTTTAGTTTGCATTTTGGCCTTCGAATTATTGGGGTGTTACTTGCATGAGCTAAGGCTTTTCGGTCATGGTTGCATCAGCCTGTTGGTTTAGTAAGGTTTCAATTTTTTTTTTTTGGCCTTGTACTTGATTGCAATCAAATTGAAGAAAAATCAGAGGTACATTTAAAATCGCGGTTGTATAATAGTAGAAAAGTATGTTGCGATACTGTCTGACCCCACTGCTTCCAGTCGGTACCAGCATGATTTTGCCATCTGGTACATTGTACCAGTCGATACCAGATTGTACCAATCGGTACCAAACTGAGCTGATAGTAAAGCAGTCTGTCTTTAGTATTTACCAGTATGCTGGAATGCTGAACCTAATTTGGTGCCTGATAGCAGATTAGCATTGGTAGAAAGAAAAGAACATGATACTGGCAAGTGTAAATCTGAGAAGCTTCGGTCAAGATACTGCCGACCAGTCCATATAGATTTGAAAATTAGGCTTAAATAGAGATATTGAAGCAATAAACATCATAAAGTATAATAAGAAATTTCTTGTCAAAACTACAGTGAAATTGAATTGTATTCCTTTCCTTTTTAAAGGATTGAACGGTTTGGATTGACCGTTTGAATTTGATTCGATAGGTTTTGAAGTTGGTGTTATATCAGCCCAAAATCAGTACACTACAAGTTTGTCAGAGAGTTGCAAGAAATATAGAAGAAAATGAATAAATCAGATACAAACTTGTTTTGGGTTTTAGTAATTTACTAATTTTTGTATCTGATTTATTCATTTTCTTCTATATTTCTTGCAACTCTCTGACAAACTTGTAGTGTACCGATTTTGGGCTGAAAAAATCAGTTGAATTTTATTTACAGTTCTAAAAAATGCATCTTTCATTTACGAGTCCGGCTAATATAACATCAGTGTCATTTCAACCTATATAACACCAACTTCAAAACCTATCGAATCAATTTCAAACAGTCAATCCAAACCGTTCAATCCTATCTACTTAATTAGTTATGCGATTACATGCAAAATTTATAATTTTTTGAATTTATTTAGTATCAAGTCAAGCTGTCAAATGTGGGAGTTTTAAGTTAATTTTAATGACATTTATTTTTCAATATTTTTGACCGCTTGACTTGATACTAAAATAACTAGAAAACATAATTTTTTGGCATGTAAACACATCACTCATAAAGTAAATCAGTTTGAACGGTCTAAGATTAGTAGTTTGACGTCTATTCAATACGTTTTGGAGTTGGTGTCATATGACACCGATGTCATACTAGCCAGACTCTTCATGTACCTACTCATTATTTGGTACTGATGAGTGCATTGATTCAAATTAATTTATGTGCATTTGTCAATTCTATTATTGAAAAAGGCTGACAGTCTATCATGCACCATAATGACAAACCCTCGATTGCCAATGGACTAAAATGGGAAAATTTGAAGGTTTAGAACAATAATATTCAGTTCAATGCACAATTTGGACCCTATTTAACTAATGTACTGATTAATATGCTGCATAATGCTTGTGGAATCCTGCAACATCTGATGGAAAACTCCGAGGCCGTCAACTTTGGGTAACTTTGCAAAATATTATGACCGCTTAGGTACCTTGTGCAACTTCAACATGTGAAGGAGAAAAACCAACGAGTTATCTTTTTGGTTTCACCTAATTTCCTTTAAAGACTTATCTTCTTGCATCTGAACATATAAAATGTATTAGCACCTGCATTATTTTTGTTCCTGCAAAAATTTTATATAGCATATCAGTTCGTAGATTGTAACAATCATCCATTTATGCACCAGTAAAGCTATAGGAAACATGTACCTTCTGGTAGGGAATCATTAATAGATGAAGTTCAACAAAGCAAAAGAAAAATAAGGTGAACAGAAGTTTATATGAAAAATCAAATAACATGCTTTCATTTGCAGCACCAACAATGCAATACTTAATTTGGTAGAAGAGTTAGTCTTTTTGCCCTTCCTCCCATGCTCCATTTCTAATTCTGCGGGGCTTCCGCTCCCCGGTCCTGCCAGGCAATGCTCTTCTTCCATTTTTTTTGCCAAAACAGAACCTTCTCTTCCCCCATCTGCCACCTCTCAAACCGCCTCTTCTCAGCCCCTTCCCTCCCTCTCCTTTCTCACCTTCGAGAAAAGTATGGCTTCATCCCGCCTCCCTCTCTCTTCCTCCAAAACCCTAATCCCAATTCTACTGACAAACCAGTCAAGAAAAAGCAAAAGAAACCACCATACTGCCCCCCTTCTCCCCTTGATCTGACTTATCATGAACCAGTCTGTTCTGACTTGTCATTCGACTTCCGGTTCAGCTACACAGAAAGCAACCCCAATGTGAGGCCCATTGGGCTGCGCGGACCCAAGTACTCCCCATTTGGACCTGGACGGGTTGATCGGGTGTGGACAGGGCTCTCTGCCCCTGCCATGGAGCCCACATTGAAGTCGGTGGATGGAGATGGGATGGAGGAAGGTGAGGATTTAGAGAAGAAGAGGAAAGAGATAAGAGAGAAGATACTTGGTGAACCTCTCAGCCTGGCCGAAAAAGCATACCTGGTACAGAAATGTCAGAAGATTAGTACAAAACGCCAGATCAATTTAGGTAAAATTGTTACAAGTTTAAACTTTCATTTAGTAAAATATGTTCTGATATACAGTCCATAAAATTTAGTTTTAGTTAAATGATGTTCTGCATTGTTTACTTTATAATTTGTTGACCTTTTTTATTTTTTATTTTTGTCTACTAAGGGAGAGATGGGCTTACACACAACATGTTGAGTGACATACACAATAACTGGAAGAATTGTGAGGCTGTAAGGATTAAATGCCTTGGCGTGCCTACTGTTGACATGGAAAATGTGTGCACACAGCTCGAGGTACTGCCTTCTCTTTCTATGTGCAATTTGTTTTCTAATATATCATAACAATTTTTTGTATTTTGTTATATTGATCAAATAATTGTGAATTATGAATCATGTCCTTTCAGGATAAAAGTGGGGGCGTAATTATACATCGACGTGGCTGTCAGATCATACTGTACAGAGGAAGGTATTATGACCCCAAGAAAAGACCCGTGATTCCATTGATGTTGTGGAAACCTCATGAACCTGTTTATCCAAGGCTAATTAAGACCACTATAGAAGGTCTCACAGTAGAGGAGACCAAGGAGATCAGAAAGAGGGGCCTTGCTGTTCCTTCCTTAACAAAACTGGGTAAATTGCTGTATATCTCTTAATGTGTTTAATATATTTGGGTGATTTTTCATTGTTACCAGGGCTATCTCTTTTGTTTTCAGCAAAGAATGGATATTATTCTGGTCTGGTTACCTTGGTACGGGATGCACTTTTAGCTGATGAGCTCGTGCGCATAGACTGCAAAGGATTGCCGAAAAGTGACTACAAGAAAATTGGGGTCAAGCTTAGGGTACTTTCTTTTTCAGAGATATGGCTCTATTAATTGTTGTAGGATTAAGCCAAATGAATACAAAATTTCTTAGATTTACTCGTCCCAGTAGTGATAGGCAGAATTGAGATGATATCCTAAAATTTGAAGAAGTACATATGATACTTGAAATTAAAGGTAAAGCTTGATACAATATCCTACTGAGAGCATTGACCAGCACCCTGCATTCACAAAGTGAAAATGAACTTGTAATATGTTCATGGTAAATTAAGGAGGGCAAGTGCTAATTCCTCCCCTTTTGTTTGCATGCTTATGCAGATTTGAGCTAATATTACAGCATTAGTAATTACATTTTTTTTTGTTTCAATTTTCCTCAGGATCTGGTTCCTTGTATCCTTGTAAGTTTTGAAAGAGAACAAATTGTTGTGTGGAGGGGCAAAAACTACAACAACGGTACGAATCATAACAGAGAACAAAATTCCTTTCTTCTAGGCTTTCACTCAAGTGGAAATGATGTGATCAATGAAACTGTGTGCGAATTATAACTCAACAGGTTTGGGTGTCATCATGTAATATGGAAAAAAGGCAGGTTGCTTCTATTGAAAAAAACCAGGATGGCATATTTTCTGTCAGCTTGCTGGATGATATGGAAGCAAAGAAACAAGAGGGTCTTCGGGGGCACCACCATGCAGCTGAGAGCAGTAGCACAGAGGGATTTGCACGAGGTAAGATGTGGATTCGGTACTGTTAGAGGGTTTCAAGTGGGAATGAGAGGAGTGATATAGGTGATACAGGGGATACTGGTATTGATTCGGTACAGGGACTGATGGTTTAGGCCTTTCGGGAATAGTTTCTGGATGTAATGTATAAACATACCTGGCAGCTTCTGCCAAGGCTTTCAAAAACAGACAAAACTGGCTCCACTTTTGGCCCTCTTCACTCAGCCATTTCTTCTGATATTGTTTTTTTATGAAATTGAAACCGATGGCTATTTAAAAATGACTTTGGCGAGCTTGGAATTGTGTCTCTCATGCTGTCAACGCGCTCCTATTGACAAAAGAGCTAACCTTGGGGGAGTTTTAGACTTTCCAATTTATTGTCTAAAGTATCCACAAATTTTGCTTTTTACAAATATAATATTCAAATTTTAGTTTTTTTTAATTCTTTTTGTTTTCCAATTATACAAAACTTAACCTTTAGCAACTTCAGACCCACGACTGTGATAACTCAAATCATATTTTAGAATAAAATTGCCCGCATTTATGGAATATACTCACCATAACTGTAAGTTTGTTTCAGTTGCAAACAAAAGGGGCCAGATGTCATTTGCAAATGCAATAATGTCATTTGAAAAAAAAAAAAATGAAGCATAAAGACACTTAATTAGTCCACTTATATTTTTCATTCAGATTCAATTCTGATATCACTTGCTAATTCACTTCAAGACAGGAGTTGCATGGCAACAAACCATACGTATACTCCTACCTGCTCAAAGGAATACAAAACTATTTAAAACTTCTACTTAGCTAACTATCCTGGTACCCAAAAACACTGGTACCAAAACCAGAACAACATAGGCATAAGGGATGTTTTTGCCACACATCTAACTGGCACCATCAATGCCCTTCCATTCGGTGATATCCACAGGCCAACCATCGAAAAATTCTTCCATGTCCATGTCGTCTGCTATATCTAACAAGTCAGACATTGTGTCCGGCAACGAAGTCACTGGCTCAGAGTATGCAACTATATCCTGCACAGTTGCCGGTACCACGCACTTACCTACTTCTGGCCCAATCAGAGGTGGAAGTTTTGAAATGCTGTCTATTTTTGTCCTGTAGATCTAGGTTTTCCTCCTCCAGCTACTGCACCTGGAATTGGATCTCGGCGACTTCCCGGGCAAGATTTTTGTCAAGTTTACCATTCGACCAGTCATTTGGTTGCGAGACCTTCAGGGTATACTTCAGGTCGGGTCCATACTTCAGGTGCTTGGTTGTCGGGCCCCTTAAACCGCAAAGCACACCTCTATGCCACATAATATTGACAATTCACTTGCCTTCTTGAACAGTGACGATTTTCTCTGTTTAAACGTAGCTGCACGAATGGACGGACTTCCAAGAAGTTCCATTGTGACGGGTTTCCTCCCCATCTTAATTTTTCTTCTATTCTAACTAGGGTTTCTGCCTTCAAGACTCTGAGTGTTCCTCTTTCGGTCTCTCTATTCTTGCGGTGTGAAATGAAGTGAACGTTGATACCTAAATTAATTATTAGTATCTACTACTAAAATCTAAATTACTAATTTACGCTATCCTGTCAAGGGAGTCTCCTGAGTTTTAACTCTAGTCTTTGAACCGCTGCCAAGCCTCATTAGCCGAAGTGTTACATATACTTACATGCATTATCTTACTTACACCGGAATGCAACGAAATCATACACCTATTGAGATGTGGAGGGTCACTGGCATATAGTAAACAGAACTATATATGCACGGATTTAATAAAAAGAAATTTAAACAATAGAACAAACACAAATCAACATACACATAACATAAATATATATTAAAACATAACAAAGAATTCGATTACAAATTCTCACCCTAGCTAGAGATGAGAAGTTTAGTTCATCATAGGCCATAGCAAAATAAAAGAAATAAAATAAAGAGAACATAGACTATAACCTAATTGAAGATTGAAGAACCCTAGCCTCCTTAGATGACGCCTTCTTCTCCTGTTCGGCTTCCGATGACTACCCTTATCTCTCTAAGTAACTCTCTAACCTAACCTAGCATGAGGATGCTAATTCAATTCTATGGACTTAACACAATTAAACACGCACACCAAAATCAATTACAAGAGAGGCTTTTATAGCCTTCTTAAAGGAGAGGATGAGTAGTGGAAGTAGTGGAGAAGGTGGAAACTTGGAGTGCACTCCAAGTTTGCATAAATGGAGGCAAAAATAGCAAAGTAAACTTGGCTTTGAAGCAATCATGCCCCTCTGGACGAATTATGCCGAAATCAGCATCAACGGTAGAGATTTGATCAGAATCTGAACATTCCACGGATTGAGTACACGAATCGTGCAGGCATAGATGTATGCCTCATGCGACATAGGATGACCCCGCACGATCACCTGACTTAGCAGAATTTCTGTAATGTCGCTTTTTCGTATGTTGTGCACTTCGTGTGAGGTGTTGCATGCTCCCAACGGTGACCTGATTTGGTGCTGATTTCAGAAATCGCCTAAGTTCGACACTTTTGCTCCATTTTTGGCCTAAATACTCAACTTTCTCCAAAACCTGCCAAAATAACCTAAAAACACGTTTGCGGCAAAAAAAATTAGAAAAATGACCACTTTGCATTCACTTTTGGTCATTTTCAGCAATAAAAGATATAGATTTTCAGCTTTATGTTTTGGCCCGATCACTGAATCATGTTGAAAGCATGATGAACCTAGACCTTTAATGTTTTGTTTTTGTCTCCATTTAAAAAATAGCCTACTAAAAGTATTTGCAAGCAAGTATATACAAAAAAGGCGAAAGGGGAACTCCATGTCTCACCCCTCTTTTTTGCAATCAAAGTATTGTGTTAAATGTGCATTAATATTGACACAAGATTGAGAACTTTGTAACCAATATGTACCAAGTTAGCCATCCCAAAGTTTCTACCGCTTATGTCCAAAGAATCTTATTATATGTCTTTTCAAAAATCTATTTTGTTCACCATTTCTATTTTGATCACCATTTCTGGTTGATCACTATGTTTGACATAATGGATAAGTTATTGACTCAACACTACATTATCTACTACATTATCTTAAGATGAATCTTCCTTTTAAAATGCAGACTAACTACATCTATGAGTTTATGCATGAGAGGTTTAATTCTAAAGGTTAAGAGTTTAGACCGGATTTTAAAGCTGCAATTGACCAAGCTAATGGGTATGTATTGTTTTAAATAGCTAGCATTCTTATCCTTTGGAATCAAATAAATGGTGGGTTTATTGAAATATTTAAGATCCAAAGAATTAGAATGAAATTTAGAACACATTGACATTAGTTCAGGTCTGATGAGATCTAAAAAAATGATAAAATTTAAAAGACATCCATCTAGACCTACTGCTCGATGAGGATCTGAATCAAAGACAATCCTGTGTATTTCTTGTTCATAGAAAGAATTTCTGATAAACATTGAACCTATGTATTCAATATTTAATATGTTTTCCAAAAATCAGATCCTAGATGAGCAAATTTCACACCATGTTGTCCTAATAAGTGCTTATAAAAGGACAAGGCTAGTTGCTGTATATCATCTAATTGTGTGACTCTATGAAATATTTTGTATTTAAAATATCCTTCTTGTAGCCACTTATGTTTGGATTTATGTTTCCAATGAAGTTCTTCCTCTAAATATAAATCATCTAACATAAGTTTAGTTTTATGCCATAATTCTGCCTCATCATCTGAGAGATTCCTCCAATCTTTCAAGGATTTTAAATTATGGAACACTCCTAGAGCTTGTTGTTTTTTTTTTCTTTTTCTAGGGTTGTACAAAATCGCTCAAACTCGTAACTTGCTTATAACTCGCTCGCTAACTGCTCGTTTTAATTCGCTCATTTACAACTCGAGTTGGCTGACTCGTTTAATAAATAAGCTGAGTTTGAGCATACCCCAACTCGCTCATTAACAACTCGAGTTATACAAAGTTCGTCAGAATAAATCCCATGCCCATCTAAATGGCTCCTAAGGTTTTGTTTAGATTGTTTGTTTTGTTATTTGTCTTGTTAATTTATGTTTGAATTGTTTGTGTTTAGATAAACTCTTACTAAGTCATTTGAATTGTTTGTGCTTAGATAAACTCATACTAGTATATAACTATAACTAAGGAAATTGATTAGTCAAACGAGTTGTGAGCCAACTCGAGTTGGTAACGAGCTGAACTCGAGTTGGCTTTACAACTCGTTATTACTATCACAACTCGAGTTAACTCGCTCAGTAACTAAATGAGTTGGAGGTAACTCGCTCAAACTCAGCTCATTTACAGCTCTATCTTTTTCTCTCCATAATAGTTTTTGGTCCAACCTATAATTTTCTTTTTCAGAAATTGCATTTTAGATTTCCATTTCAGACCAAAATTATTCTAGGGAGAAATAAGAAAAGATGTCCACCATTGTTGGACTAATCTGACAAACTCAGGGTTTGTTACCCATTCTGGGTCAAACCTGAAAATAGGTAGGGATGTGTCGCACTATGAGAGTCGATATGAAAAATGAGAGGATAGTGATTAGACCCATTGGAGCTTAAAGCTTAATAGTACTATTTAGGTATAAATCTTCCCACTACATAGAACTGAATATTCTATCTAGCAGAACAACTTGTCTATCATTTGTTCAAGTAATTTTTTTTGTAATTTGTGTTCTACTAGCAAATAATCTTGAACAAATGAGTTAAACTGCTTACTAAT
Organism: Carex parvula; assembly: GCA_025461045.1. Classification (NCBI taxonomy): domain Eukaryota; kingdom Viridiplantae; phylum Streptophyta; class Magnoliopsida; order Poales; family Cyperaceae; genus Carex; species Carex parvula. Next base: position 558,427 of record JAJGRW010000658.1, on the reverse strand, counting down.
CCTGACATAATTAATAGGTCATGATCTCTCATTTCGAAACCTGACAGCATTAAAATCTCCACATATTATCCTTGAGTCCTTAGTGTAGGTGTATCCATATTGTCTAAGTTCTTTCCAAAACTTATTTTTCAAAGACCTATCTACAGGTGCATACACTATAATCAGACTCCATGTCTTAAGATCTTTAAGTGATTTTATCTTAAGACAAACAGAGTATATATCTATGTTGTTGAAAATCCACTATTAGGAAACTTGAACTAGAGCAACCAAAGAGTAATCATTTCCATTTATCTGAGTAGATAACCCTCTAAGTATTCTATCTAAAAAATCCTCTCTTTTTTGTTTCTGAATAACTCTCAATTCTACCTCATTATCTTTTAAAATGTCTATAAGAATGTGTTTTTTTTTCTAGCAACATTCATTCCTCTTATGTTCCAATTCAACATATTCACGTAATACCTAATTGACCCCTAGAATTTTATTCTAAAATAAAAAAATATTATGATCTCACAGTTTTTAATTTGTTTAAAGCCTATCCAATAATGGAATGAAATTCCTTCCTATCTAACCATTTAATTGCTCTAATAATATCTTCATTTTGCATTTCATATATTCCTAACTTAAATGTTGTAGGCCATAAACAAGTCTACAACTTCAGATTCAATTAATCTAGTATATGAAAAAGGTTTTAATAAAGCAAGAGCTAACAGTGTCATGTTTCTTGCCTATTGCTTGCAGCCTGATTTGTGCCTTGGTTAGAGTGGACTATGAAGCAAAATATTCAAACCTAATAAAATTTAATTACACTTGTCAGGCACATTACGCATAGCAACGTGTCCAGTTTTAAAACATATCCCAATATACATATGTCATGGATATGGATTACACCAAAAATACCTATTCTATTATTTCACACTGCCAAACACGTTTTCAAAATAAATATTTGTGAAATAATGACTAGAAGAAAGTGTGAACTCAGGTTGTTTTGTATTTTAAACTCCATGAAATGTTTTTAAGTGGAATTAAAATTGAAAGAACAATTCGTGGTTAAAAATAAGATATTATATAGATAAGATTCTAAAATCTATTGGATTGAACGACAAATTCAAATTGTTGAAACTCATCTGCTTTACGAGTGATGTATATACCTATAACATTTTGAAATTCATTTAGTATAAAGTCAAGCGGTAAAAAATAAAATAAAGTTTTATAAGTTATTTTAATACATTTATTTTTCATTATTATTTATCTCTTGACTCTCTACTAAACAAATTTCAAAATTTTGTATGTACACATATTTTGATGAAAAGGATTGTGAAATAATGACTAAAAGAAAGTGTGAACTCAGGTTGTTTTTATTTCAAATTCCATGAAATGTTTATAAGAGGAATAAAAATTGAAAGAATAATTTGTCATTAAATAAGATATACAGATAAAACTCTAAAAATTTATTAAATTGATTTCAAATGACGAATTTAAATTATTGAAACACTTCTACTTTACAAGTGATGTATGTACATACAAAATTTTGAAAACATTTATTATAAAATCAAGCGGTAAAAAAGTAAAGTTTTATAAGTTATTTTAATACATTTATTTTTCATTATTATTTACCTCTTGACTCCCTACTAAATAAATTTTCAAAAAAATTTAATATACACATATTACTTGTGAAGTAGATCGATTTTCAATAATTTGAATTAGTCTTTTGAAACTAATTCAACAAACTTTTAGAATTATGTTCATCAAGTTCTTTCAGTGAACCTCCTGAACAGTTTAAACAGAAACTTCTATCTATAATAACTGAAAGTGGTGCGCTGCTCCTGGGATCCGAGCTATGGCCAGTTGAGTTCCCGTGTTTTTTGAAATGGGGCTTTCACTTTTTTTGTTACATTGACAGCCATGAAAATTTCTTTTTCTGGTATTCGTGAAATAGACAGCACAATTAATGGATCTTCTTTGATTTTTTCTTTGTGTGCGTGTGTGAAAAATACGGTAGTACGATCGATGAATGGGTTGATATTTCTTTGTGTATTTAATATTTTTACTTGTGAAGTTTGGAAGGGCTTAGTGCATGAATTCGTATCCTCTGTATTACTACAGAGGTATTGTTCAGTAGAGTGGGATAATTCAAACTGTTTTTTTTTTTACTTTGTACAAATCTCAGCATAAATAATACTGGCCCATGCGCTATCTCGAATAAGCATTATTTTTGAGTTAATATGAAGTTGTAAAGTATGGACCCCACCTTGCCGTACTAATAGTAATATTTTTTAGAAAAGGATTAAAAAAGAAATAAATTAATTTTGTTAGACATACGGAATATCAATTTTAAGACCATGTAGATCATGTATATTCAATTTAATTTAGAAAATTAACATACTTGAAATTCATTAAACAAAAGTTATGTACTTGTGTGACCAAGTTAATGATTCGAATCCGAAATTTTTAAATTTGCCATGCAAAAAAATAAAATAAACCATTTAATCACGAAATTCTATAAATTTTATATTTGATACGACCGTAACATTAGATGGCGGTCACACATAGGGGTGTCAATGGTACCTTTTTAGCCGTTTATCCGACCCATATCGCATTCGATAAGGTGGGTATGGGTAAGATTTTTTTTCCGTTAGCTTATTGGGTATGGATATGGGTAAGAATTTTTTTTCTTTAACTAAATGGGTAAGGGTATGGGTAATGACTATTTTGTACCTGTTACTCTATAGGATAATTATAAAATCCAGTGTTCTAAATAGCGCGCTATAGCGTTTTTGGACCCTAAACGCTAAGTTATGGCATGAAAATACGCTAATTGCGCTACGGCCGCTATAGCGGTAATAGCAGTCCGCTATAGCGCATAGCGTGTAGCGCGCTATTTGCGCGCTATGCATATTGGGCTTTTTTAGACAATTTATATGGGCTTAAATAAATATCCATAAAATTTATTTTGTATAGAAAAAAAAAATAGAATGAATCATGATGCTTAAGATATTTTGTATAGAAAAATATCGATAGTTTATGATATTATTATGGATATTTTGAACCGTGGACTTTTGTACTAGTTCAATATGAATATTATAATTTCTTAATTAATTTGGTGTTATTTATTGTTCTATGAAACTTTAGATAATGTTAATATATAGTACAAATATATAATATAATTTTTGTAAAAAAAAAAAACGCTATTTGGGATAGCTTCCGCTATAGCTACGCTATTCGCTATAGCTACGCTATTCGCTATAGCTTTTTTTTAAGCCTTCCCGCTATGACGCTATAAACGCTATTTAAAACATTGATAAAATCTAAAATTATTTATATTCAATTCAATTTCCAGTGCACCTAGATTTACTCTTCTATTTCAATACCCTAAATTGCGTCTTTCTATTCCAGCGCACCAGGTTTGTATCTTTGATATATTTTTCCTTCCCTCTTCGTTTTCTTGCCTTTTTACTCAATCGTAAGAATGAAATGTAAATTCTGTAAGAATCTGGCTGACATAGTTACATTTCCACTTTAATTTTTAAGGTGGTTATGACTCAATTTTGTTTTCAAATTAATTTCAAATTTTGCAATAAAAAATTATAATTAGTGAAAAAACAATTTAAATGGTTATCTTATGTAATGAGTAAAATATAATTTGTAAAACATAATGAGTTTTGATCTTTTATTCGTAAAATATAATAAAATTAATTATTATATTAGTATTATCCGTTATTCTTCCGCTACTATTTCGTTACCCATAATATTAACGACTAAGGGTTGGGTAGGGTAGGGTAAGGTTAATTTTTAATAGGTAAAGGTAGGGTATGAATAAGATCAATTTTAATGGGTATAGGTATGAAAATGTCTCCACTTGACCCGTACCGTACCCATTGACACCCCGAGTCACACATTTTACTTTTTTTTTTTACTGAAAACCAAACTTTGACCAAGAATTTGTTTTGATTGGACAAGAATTGATGAAAGCTTTGTGTCGTCCCACATTTTCATATGGAGACCAAGAATTGAGGTACAGAAATCAAAATTTTGATTAAATTTTGATGAGCAAGCTTTGTGTGGGCCCCACATTTTCATACAATATCTTTGATCAAGCTTGATGAGCTGCAGAAATCAAGCTTTGTGTGGGTCGTGTCAAATTTAAAATTTACATAAATTCGTAGTTAACTTTTTTTTATGACAAATTTAAAAATTTCGGGATTCGAATACAACGCACATTATCCGAATAATATTATGTCATGGAACATTATTAAAGCGTATCTCTCTTGGTTTTCTACTCACCGCCAATGGAACATTATTAAAGCACAGGATTAGAATTTAGAAGACAACGCACATTATCCGAATAATATTATGTCAATCAATCAAAAGAGCAAATTGAATTCAATCAAAAGATGCATAATAAAAAGGAATAAGCTCATGTGGTGGTCATGGACATGAGTACTGTTTTGTAGAAACAAGTAAGAATCTGAGGTGACATTAATTGGTCAATATTAATTAAGATTAAATATCGCACCCATGCCTACATAAGCCAAGACATACTCCACTAACCGTATATGCCATCATACATGTGCTCTAGGATATTTATATTCGGGTTTTTTTTTTTTTAATTTGTAGCATGTTAAAATTTAAAAATTTAAAAAGTGATAAACTCAAATTATAGCATAAACGCAGACTAAGAGGTGAAATATTCATGTTTTCAGAAAGAAAAAAAAATTATTGGTGATCAGTGAAACACATCTTGAGTGAAGTGTAGATCAGTCTGCATTTCACTCAATATCCGAATTAATTAACGTTCCCTCAGGTTATCTGACTGAGGACAATTGAAACGTACGGTCATGATTGTTCTTTTAACTTGGCACGAATGTCAAAGCACAAATGATAATGCCCATGCGCCAAATTGCATGCCCATGCGCCAAATTGCCAACTTGGCGGGCCATTCATGACGGATTACCCACCACTGCCAAATTGCATGCAAGAATACGAGCTGTCAACCCCAAATGCCCTCGATGCGGTTTAGAGAATGAGTATGTCATGCACACCCTTTTCTTCTATCATATCGCCCGAGCAACATGGTGGGCGTCGGCTCTAAGCATAAGGGTCCATGATTTGCCACTATCATTCCCCGAAGCCTTCATGCACATCACACAGGGGCTTACCAAAGAGCAGGTCAGCCAACTGGCAAGCATAGCCTGGTATCTATGGAAGGCCCGAAATGAAGCTATTTTCACTACCAAGAAACCAACACCGAATTCAGTACTGACACAGGTCAGACATACTGAGATAAGAGACACGAGACTAAATGAGGAGGGGTTGCCAAAGCGGACAACAGAAGAGGCAATGTGTGTGGTACCGATCGGTACCGAAGTCATTATGTGTGATGGATCCTGGGAGGGGTCAAACAGAGCTGGATGGGGGGTCACAGGATATGATGACAAAGGGGACCTCTATGCAGTTCGATTTGGGGCAATGCGGGCAGCCGAACCACTTCAGGCTGAGACACATGCAATGATCCAGGCCTTGCAACTGGTATCGGACCGGTACGCAGTAAAAGAAGGGGTACAAATCCTAATCCTCTCGGATTGTCAGACATTGATCAAAGCAATTCAATGCAATAGTGTAGATGAATTACCGGTTTGGACTGCAGCTCAGGCAGTGGCAGAATGTTCCAACCTGCTCGCGCAACTCAGACCTGGTCCCACACTTCAGAAAGCGGCAAGGAAAACGATACAGGATCCGCACAATCTGGCTAATTGGGCAAGAAGAACTGGCACAAATTTTATGGGCACCATGGTTGAAGTTTCAGAGTTGAATTTCACCATCCGATCATCCCTCAACCAAGACGATTTCCAACTAATGCAACCCCCGGAACAGCAGAGGGAATCACCACCAGACAGGGATAAAACAGCTACAGGCGAATTACTGGACAATGAAACATTAGGATAGTTTATTTCTGTTTTCTATTTTCAATTAAGACTTTACTGGTAGTGCTAGAGTAGAATAGATAGAACTTTCCTTATTAGGCATATTTTCTCAGCTATGTATTACGAATCGTTCGATTTTAATTCAATCAAAGCCTACGGGCCTTCAACTCAAAAAAAAAAAAAAAAGATAATGCCCATGCGCTATTTCCGAATAAGCACTGGCTGAGAGTAAATTTGGACCGTCCATTTTAATTTTTTTGAGTCAGGTACTTGGGAGAATACGGATCCTCAATATCTTAGAGTAGAGGTTTCACTCTATCCTCTGAGTAGAGGTGAAAACAGGTCGGATATTATATGTCTTTATCTGGATCTATATTTGAATTTTGTACGGATTTGTATATTGGATATGGATACTATACGGTTTCAATTTCAGAAACGAATACAAATACAATACAGATAATTATACATATTCATATATTTTTTTATTTTTCGGATATCCGTTTGTGTGGATATGGATAAGAGGAGAGATCCACTTGAACATTTGAAAGTTACAACATTTTACAACAATTTAGTTTTGTAATTTTTAAAGTCCAAACAGTCGATCCAAACTGTTCAACATGTAATATGTCCTAGAATATGCTTGGAGACCAAATTTTACATTTTTTTGAATTTTTTTACTATTTAGTATTTTACAAAACTGTTGTTGTTTAGTGGTCCAAAATTATCTAAAAACAACAGTTTTATAAAATACTTAATAAATAGTAAAAAAATTTCAAAATATGTAAAATTTGATCTTCAAGCACATTTTAGTACAGATTACATGTTGAATGGTTTGGATCAACTGTTTGGACTTTCAAAATCGCAAAACTAAATTGTTGTAAGATGTTGTAACTTTCAAATGTTGTAAGTGGATCTCTCCTCTATGGATAATTGGATATTAGATTATCCATATCCGTAATATTTTTTAACGGATACAAATATTTATATGTACCAGTATTTTTATCCATTTGTTTTGGAATCGTA